>JBDJHY011074673.1:0-14107 GCA_039654485.1 Withania somnifera
TTTCATGGGTTCTTCCATTAATGAACCCCAATTGATGAAATTGATAAAATCATGTGATAATCCATATATTATTGTGTCATTCTTTATTTCCTGGGTATACTTAGCATCTAGTATTATTAATATATCAAAATTCCAACGTTTAATCCATAAAAATTGCATCTTTGACCCCGTTATAGTTAAATCTGTCCGAGCTATTTTGAAGCCCTTCCCACACTCGAATTGTGCTTAATTTTGGAGAAAAGGTTCTTGGTAATATTGGGAACCCCATGGCAAAGTTTATTTTTAGTTTCGGAGAGCGGGCCTCGCAAACCTGTTTTAGGCCTGATTTTAGGCCTAGTCCAAAACTTAGCATAAAATATACCGTGTACAAAACTTAGCATAAAATATACTGTTAGACATTAACATATAGAATACATTGATACAAGTTTTAGAGTGTTGGGAGATCATTTAACATCAATCGGAGTAAAATTGTGAATTTGCACCGCTATATCGTCGGACGATAGGTAGGCTCTGTGGGTCTGTCTCTGGGCTTATAACTTTAATAATTATACTAAATAGCATTCGTGGGTTGGGTAGCTAGGTGGATATAGTGATCCTGTGCCATTCTTGCATCCATTTCGTGTTGATATTTAGATGTTGGCATCCTATTGATATGGTGGTTATTACTTAGAAATTGACTAGAAATACTTGTCTAGGGCATACGATGTTGATATTACATGATCATATGTTGATATACATACTTGTTGATATGTTTTGCATTCATGACACGAGAGGTTGGGCCTTTGGCTCTGAGGAGAGTGCATTAGGGCTGGGTCAGTATCACCATGTGACTATTGAGCCATAGAGGCTAGAGACTAATTTTGGTAACAATGAGGAATGATGACTTAAGCTGGTAAATTAGAGTACTTAATATTAATATAAGTAAATGACCTTTTAACTATTTTAGACTTGACATGGTATCGACCACCTGGTAATACTATTTTCACTTGTTTTAGCCCAGTCTTTACACCATGGCATCGGGAATTATCATTTAACTAATAAATGTTGAGACTTGAGACCGACTCTATTCGGCAGTGAGTACAGCCTCTAGGACTTGAGTCCATCGTGGTACGGCAGTGAGTACAACTTTTTAACACCTATGGCACTATTGGTTGTAGAAACTTGATGATACGCTGATTTATTGAGACTATTGGTAATACTATGATATACAAGCATTGAACACCTTGACTTGCCAAGGATGGCTTGATGAGACTATTGATATTTCGGCAAGAGATGCTAGACTATTGAGACCCTTGAGGTTCTAAGATTTGGGATATGAGGTTATGGTTACATTAGAGATCGTACGTGGTGACATACCTACATGGACCTTTCCTCCGGGCTACAGCTGACATGGAAGGGGGTATAGGACGGAGGAGTGATATAGCGAGAATATTTAGATTAGCCTTCCATTGGTTCTACCTGCTGGGCCTACGGGTACAAGAGGAGGAGTGTATGCAGAACTGGCTACCTCATATGATTGTATTTACTTTTCTACACTTGTTTTCTTCAATGTACCCCTGGTAATATGGTGATGCTACAAGTGAGCGTGTTTCTATGTACGCTATGCTTTTTTCTGGGGGACTTTTCAGCATTTATTTATATTAATTTATTATTCTTATTACGGCTTAGTTGTTATTATCGGTTAATTGCTACTTCATGCTATATGGGATTTTGTTCCATCATGATCCATGAAATCAAGTCGTGACACCGATACACCCCCAAAGTGACACACACTAGGATGAGTGAAACCCTTACTAAGCAAGCCTTGCAACTGATTCTTCAATTTCTTTAACACAACAGGAGCTATGCGATAAGTAGGGATAGGAATGGGCTTGGTGCTCGGCAGTAAATCAATGTCAAAATCAATATCTCTATCTAAAGGAACACCATGAAGGTCAATCAAAAATACATCAACAAACTCTGTAGCCACAAGGACAGACTCTATGGAAAGGGAATCAACACTAACATCCCGAACAATGGCCACATAGGACAAACCCCCCTTCTCAACTAATCTTTCAGCCTGAAGTAAATTTACAACCCTCCAAGCATTCAAACCATTCCCGCGAAACACTAGGCATACATAAGGTGACGGACTTGGAATAGCAATCCAAGATATCATGATAAATATAAAGTCAATCTATACCTATAATAACATCAAAATCAACCATATCTAGAAAAATCAAGTCTACCCCGATCTCAAACCCCGATAAGACAATAAGACGGGATCCACACACTGATCTACCACTAAGAAATCACCTACAAAAGTATACACTCAATGGGTTATAACTATAACATAAGAAAACATATCAAAACCAACAGAAAAATTAGTAGACACACACTAATATATAGACCCCAAGTAAAATAATATAGACATAGGTCGATGGGAAACTAGAACGATACTTGTGTTCACCACATCTGATGACTCTGCCTCAGGCCTAGCCATAAATGCATAACACTGACTTTGACCACCTCTAGAATGAGTTTTATATGTCCCGAACCTCTACTAGTATGCTAACCCTATATAACTATGCACCTTTTCTATCCTTGGCTAGAGATGCAAGTGTTCTAAATAGAGCATGAGATATCTGAGAGGCCTATTGATGCTCTAAGTGCATATGTTGGGGACAGAACCTCTATATATGACCCAGATCCATATGTGGGGGCCTAGATTAGTTAAGTTTGATCTCGAACACCTGAAACTTCTTTATGAAAGGATGTAGTAAAAAACACAGTTAGTACATAGAATATATCTTACGCAAGGTAAATACTATAAAATGGAATATCTCTATTTACATATATATAAAACTAATCTATAAATGTTAGAGTCTGAAATTGAGAAACTGGAATCGTACAGAATATCGTAGAAACTAAAGTATCATGATTAAAATGACACTTAAATTGTCAAAGTCATGCTAAAGACATAATAACTTAAATGCATGATGAAGGACTATAAATATTGCACTTATGGTAATGTTAAGCAACTCAAAATAGCAACAAAGTGGGAGTTACTCTTAACCTACATATGTTATGTGATCTCATGATATTCAACATAATAAACTCATATTGAGAGAGTTTCTCTATGCCTTTCCAAGGTATAGATATAATTGTAACATAAATGATAGTATCATAAAGCCCACTGAAGACTAGGAAACTTGGAGGCCAACCACTTGAGATTTGATTTTACCCAGAGTACCCATAAATAAAATAATATAAAGCTCTTCCCGAAAATCTATCAAGCATTTGGTCCATGAATGGGAGAGGAAAGTGATACTTCCTAGTCCATGAGTTTCACTTTCTTTAATCCATGCACACCTTCCATCCGCTAATGAGCCTAGTGGCAATTAATTGTCTTTCACATTTTCCATCACCTTGATGCCACCCTTTTTTGGGACATATTATACTTGACTTACTTGCCCACTTGTTGTCTGATATTGGATAAACAACAATAGCATCAAGCCACTTGATGATCACTTTCTTTACAACTTCTAGCATGTGTAGGTTAAGGCGCCTGTAATTCTTAGTACATGGTACATAACCGTTCTTAATTTGAATTTGTGATTATATATTCTCGACAGTATTCCAATGATAGCTTATACGGTCCACCCAGTCGCGTGAATATGTTTGGTCAAGATTGAAAACAAATCTTCAACTTAGTGCGCCACCAACTTGGATGACATGATTACCAAGAGGGATTCATTTGCACCAAGATATTCATAGTGCAAATCATAAGGAAATGTCTTTAGCTCTAATGTATGTGACTCAATGATGGAAGGTTTGGATAGTGGAGACACTCGATTCTCCAAATCTAGATTTAGCTTTTTTCAAATTTTGAGAGCATGAGCCTAGTCTGGTAAGAGCTTCTACAACTTCTTCATAACCCAAAATTTCATCCTCTTCGTAGTTCAATGGCACCACATCATCAATCGAGTTTATCACTGATATTAAATGTAAGTCATTTGATTGTTTCATGGACTTGAAAGCACTTTAAAGTCACTTTCTCATTCTTCACCTAGAACTTCAAATTCCTCACTCTCTACATCTACTAATTCCCTCTCGGTATCAAGGATAGGGAAAACAAGAATTGTCAGTACTTCAAAGACAACTTCACGATCAAGGATGAAAAAATCCACCAGAAAGATGAATTTTTCAACCTTTACAACCTTTAACAACACATCATATAGGATTCCAACGGGTCATTTTACTGACTAGTCAGCCATTAATACTCTCATAGTGGTTGTCTTTGGGGTCCATATAAAAGGCATTAAGTTTATGATTTTCCCCAAATCACACAAAGCCTTGGAAAATTCATATAGCCCAATAGCGCATAGAATGATGAATGCCCTCAGAACTTCCTTCTTTACCACCAAGTTTGTTGACATGATGGCACTATAATTAGTGTAAAACCTCTATAGTTTCAAACTTCATGCATCTTATTTTAATGAAAAATCTCTCATAAATATGGCATATATGGGATTTCGTAGAAAACCATCAATTAGAGCAATATTGACCAATAAGCTCTTGAACAAGATCAAAAACTTGTTAAATTGCACATCCTCCTTATTTTTAAGCCTTTGAGGAAATGGAGGCGGTCTTTTAGGAACCACAGTGGGAACCGGAGGGGCTGTACCTTCTTGAGGTTTTCAAGCTTACTTCATCAAGCTCATCATCATTATTATGCCTCTCCTTTTTATCAACATTCACAACTTTGAATGATGCTTCATCATGTAGCTCATTTCACTGAGAATTATCAACAACCTTTTTGGTGACATCAACACTTTTTGATAATTTAACCACCCTCTTCTTTCTTGCATTAGTTGGTGTTACCTATTCTTCTTATTAAAGTTATTGTTTAGTCTCATCTTTTTCATTTTTGAGAAGTCTCCAACTCCTCTTCATAATGTCCATACCATGTACATTGTCATTTTTAGGATTCACTACCAATATCAATTATAAGAGTCCATTTTTGCCTTGGATTGGGAGGGGGGATATTTGGCTCATTTAAGCCTTAAATCTTTTAATGGAGGCGGAATGGGAGGCCACCGTTTGACCCATATCTTTTATGACCATTTTGGTAGCTTCAAAGTGATCAAATATCTTTGCACATATCTCCTTCACTTTGAAACTTGCAGAGTCACTAAAGGTTGCATAGCTTGGACCTTGATATTGGGTATTTGGGGGAACACAATTTTGGTTCCATTCATGGCTCCCCTCTCTCAAATTTCATTCTGATCCTTCCATTGGTGCCAATCACTATTGCTCTAATTACCTTCTCGGTCAGCTTCTCTCTATCTATCATCATGTCGTTGGTCATGTCCATTGTCCAACCTTGATTCATGTACCCTTAATTGGGTCAGAAACCCCCTAATTTATTAGACAAAAAGTATATATCCTTCTAAAATTCAAACTGATTATCCACCTCATGGTATTTACTTCCTCCACTATTTGTTACAACTATTTTCTCACGATTTGTGACCACATTCATCACATGTTTTTGTAAGAAAATAAACTTGAGTGACTAGTTTTGTAATGTTTTCATTTTTCTCCTCGTATATTTCTCTTCGATCAATAGAGGTACCGACAGAAGGATACTCATGGCCACATCGGCCTCTCCAGTGTGACAAGCTTTATTGCGATTCTTTTAAGAAAGTCTATTGCTACACTAAACGGTTGATCCATTCAAGAACCACCGCTAGGTTGTTGGCGAGAGCTTTGTTGGTGGGATACAATTCTCTATAGAAATTTTGCAACTGGGTAACCCATAAGTGGGAAATTGTTCAAATTATTTTTGAAGTGCATCTACGCTTCATGTAACTCCTCTCGTAGTGATTGGAAAAAGTTCATAATCTCATCTCAGAGATGTAGCATTCTAGATGATTGGAAGGATCTCTCAAAATAGGCTCTGGAAAGCTCGTCCCATGAAGTGATTGACCCTTCGGGAGCTCTTCTAACAATGTGGTAGCTTCTCCTATTAAATAGATTGGAAAAATTCTGAGGCGGATGGATACTTGTGTAATGTTGGTGATGTTAAACAGTTAGTAAACCTCCATAAACTTCTAAGATGTCTTTTTTCATATCCTTGGGGATTTCCACCAAATAACCCCTTCATATGAAGCAAGTAAGAATTATGTTAGTAATGTAAAATACGACATTGCCTTCAAAATGGAGGCAAGGGTATAGCACTAGTTGATCAGTCAAAAGTGTAATCTCCATCCTCATATTACCCAATAGAGGATCCACTACCTTGGATGCTCATGTTGTCATTATCTACAATGTACTAAATTAACAAACAAAGTACATTGTAAAATGTGTAATACAAGAGTGAATCAAAACAATAACAAGGGAAATTTAAAATTATATTCCCAAGATGTTATTTTTTATAACATCCTAACTACACTTCTATTTAATAAAAAATAAAATGGCTTTTACAAGTAATGTTACACAAATCAAGAGGCAGGTAGAACTGACGGGGAGTAGTACTAATGTCATGACCCGATTTCTTGGATCATGATGGCACCTACAATACCACCAGTAGGAGAACCAACCCCGTAATCCAAAGCGGAGGACTACTAGGCACATAATAATAATAAAAGCAGTAAATAACAGAATACAATAAAGGGGTAATAGAATCAAATAGCATAACAAGGGAAACCTAGCTACTCAAATAAGAATCAAGTACAAATAGACATATATCGCTAGCTAAACACATTACAGGATCTCAGGAAATGAAGAAAGACATACCCGAAATCCTTGAAACAATTTATGTGAATAATAATTCAATCAATCAGGAGCCAAAAGAAGATAGGAGTAGAACGTGGATGGTATACCGGTAACCTCAAGTGAAAGAAAACATGACTGAATAAAAATATAAAGCACAAATCCCACATAGCATGAAGGAGCAATTAACCAGTTATATTAACCAAGCAGTAATAGGAATAATAAAGTAAAGCAAAGAAAAGATGACAAGTCTGCCAGAAAGAAGCACAGTGTATATAGAAATATGCTTACTCGTACGCCCCCCCATAATGAACTAAGGGTAAACTGAAGAAAACAAGAGCAGAAAAGTAAATACACAACATGAAGTAACTAGTCCTGTGTACGCATCTCCTTGGGTACCCATAGGCCCAGCAGGTAGAACCCATAGAAAGCTAACCTAAGTGTTCCCGGTATATCACCCCTCCATGTCAATCGCAGCCTGAAGGAAAGGTCCATGGAGGTATCTCACCATTTACGATCTCTAATGTAATCATAACCTCACATCCTGAATCTCAGAGCCTCAAAGGTCTCAAATCTAGAATCTCGTGCCTCATATCAATAGTATCGTTAATCCCTACTCAACAAGTCAAGGAGTTCAATGCCTATATATCATCATATCACCAAAAGTCCTCAATAAATCGAGTATCATTATGTTTCCATAAACAATAATGCCATAAGTGTCAAAAGGATATACTCACTGCCGTACGGTAACGGACTCAAGTCCCAGTAGCTGTACTCACTTCTAAACGGAGTCGGTCTCAAGTCCTAGTAATTTATTAGAAAAATGATATTTTTCGGTGCCAGGATGCGAATCCTAGGTTAACATAAATAAAAATAGTACTACCAGGTGCTCGATACAACACCGAGTCTAAAACAGTTTAAAGTCATTTAATTATATTATTATTATTAAATATACCAATTTACCAACTTATAATCATTATTCCTCATTATTATCAAAATCAATCTCTAGCCTCAGCAGCTCAATAATCATGTGGTGATGCTGACCCAACCCTAATGCACTCTCACCGAAATTATAGGCCCAACCTCTCGTGTCATTAAAGCACAACACACCAACTAGTATTCATATAAACATATGATCATCTAATATCAAAATCCCATGCCCTGTACAGATATCTCTAGTCAAATTCTAAGTCACATGCATCATATCAATCAGATGCAAAAATATAATTGTCAATATTGAATGGATAAAAGAATGGTGCGGAATCACTATATCCATCTTGCTACACACCCATGGATGCTATTTAATACAACTATTAAAGCTATAAGCCTAGAGATAGACCCACGAAGCCTACCTGTCGTCCAACGATAAAGAGCTGCAATTTTATTACTAGTACTCTAACTAATATCGAAAGGTCTCCAAATGATCTAAAACTTGTTTCAAAGTATTATATATGTTAATACGATTCTAATGGTGTAATTTATACTAAATCCTAGACTGGGTTGAAAATCAAGCCTAAAACGGGCTTACGGGACTCACTCGCTGGAATAGAAAATAAACTTTACTACGGGGTCCCCAACGTCGTTAGGAACCCGTGCTCTAAAATTGAGCACAATTCGAGTACGAGAAGGTCTTCAAACAGCCCATATAGATTTGACCCTAACGGGGCCAAAGATGCGATGTTTATAGGTTAAACATTGGAATTTCGGAGTATAATTAATAATAGAAGCAATGTATCCTAAGCTAACAAAGAATATACGGATTATAGCATAATTCTACCAATTTCAACAATTGGGGTTCATCAATTAAGGAACTTAAAAATTTACGAATTAAAAAGAGAAGGACTTACCGAAAGTAGGAACGATGCAAGAAACCTTTTGGGAATTTTATCCTCAATATTAGAATGGTTTTTCTCAATTTTTTGCCTTGGAAGATGACTGAAAAGTCATATTTTTGGTTTCTAAAGGGAAGGGCTGAAGAAGTTATAATTAAATAAAACCACTGCTAATCTCGTAAGGGCACCCTCAAAGGTTGCTAGGGCGAAGGACGCTAGGGCGGCTTTGGGTTGCTAGGACAAGGTCTTCAGGGGTGGCCCTCTGATCATAGGAACCCCTGCCCCCCTCTTTGCCGGGGCAGTTTGTGCCTATAGTTTTTGCACCAACTCAATGCACAACTCCAAGGGGTCTAAAATGAGTTCCCGAGTCCAATTTCAATGAACCAACTATGTAAATAGCATGGAAACGAGATTTCAGATCCAATGAAATCGTCAAAACAGAAATCTGAGGTCTTTTAGGAAAAATGACTCCTCAAACCAAAGATAGCCAAGAACGCACTTCTCCATAGAGGTACTCAAAATCACGAGCATACTACTAGAAACACTAACACTCTTCCTAGCCTAATTTCACCATTCCGGAGCAGCTGGAAGTGTCAGAATTCCAATCTGACACTCTAAACACCAAATTACCACCCAAGCTCCACTTTAGGCCTTAAACTTAATTAAAATCCACAATTCGATATAAATTATAAACAAAAACTCTGAAACACAAACTTAAGGTCAATCTTGACTTTGTATGGCAATTCGGAGCTAACGAAATTATTGGAATTTAATTTTGAGCTTGTCTTGAAGGAAATTTGACTTTGGTCAATGAGTACTTAGTTTCAAGCTCTAAAATAGGGAATTTGAGATATCTCTCAACCGAGTCGACAGGGATCTGAACTACCAGTCTCGGAAAGTTATAAATAACTTGGGGAAACTATCAAAATGCTTTAGAATAAAAAACATCATGTATTTATCATAAATGACCATGAGGGTCATTACAACATCCACTACGAAAAGGACTTTTGTCCCTGAAAGTCAAGTAAAGACAGGAAATAAATGGGAAGAGAAAGTATCTGATGCCTCAAACAGCTGTGGTACTACTTTTGTATCTCAATCTTGATTTCCCAAGTAGCCTCCTCAATCGAACGGTGCCTCCACTACACCTTAACCACTTGAATCTCCCTGGACCTTAACTTTCTCACATCCTTAGTCAAAATTTTCACTGTCTCCTCAACAAAGGGTATATCCTCATCTAGCTGTACTAAATGCTCCCGAATAACATGAGAATTGTCGGGAATATACCATTGCAATAATTTTGAAATAAAGAAGAGAAGAGTGTTTTAACTGAGTCATTATATCTTTCATTAAAAAACTATTAAAGGTAATCTATTTAAATGAGTCTACTTTTATCCTTGAGATTATAAAGGGTTTTAATTTTTTTTGATTAAAAATTATTAAGTTGCCCAATTGAGTTGAGTTTTGAAGGTTGAAGCTTTTGAACTAGAGAGCCAGAGTTAAACTCTTGATTTAGAGATGCTGAGTTTGAAGTATTTAATGAACTTGTTTTATACTTTGAAGGTCGATGCTTTTAAATGGATACTATTAAAAATGCATATTTATTGCTTTATTGAAGTTGAGTAGTGAAGTTGAGCATTTTATAATTGTTCATGCATTGCATAGTCATGAGTTATTTACTGTTGTAGCATGTTTCACCTACTCACATACTCAATACATTTCATGTGCTGACCCCATACTATCTATATTACTGTAACCCCCTGCAGTTCCTGCCAGCCTTCATGACACCCATGGTTGATTGGATTTACATTCATAGAGAATTAAAGACAGGTGAGTCCTTATTCCTTCGAGGGCCAAGATTACAGATTTCTTTTATTTTGAGTAAATCCATATTGATAAAAATGTTCTTTGTTTTATTTTTTAAGAATGTCATAGCTAGGGATATTGTCCTAGAAGTCAAACAGTAGTGCATAGTGGCTTTCAGACAGATGTTGAGTTACAGTTGACTATCAAGTTTAATTTATTGATTTACTTCTCTATTGTTTGATTTGAGGTTCACCAAGCTTATATTATTCCTTGATATTTCTTCTGTTGAGTAATGTAAGTAGAGTTATGCATGGTACAAGTGGTTCTTCCAAGGCTTCTAGGGAAACTTAGTGGCTAAGGATGCCAGCTACATCCATGAAGTGACTCCGGGAGTGAAAAAGGCTAACTTGTAACCCACCTCTCCCTTTTTCTCAAGAATCTCAAATGGACTAATGAATCTACGACTAGTCTTTCATTTCTTCCCAAATCGCATAAGACCTTTGATTGGTAACACGTTTAATCACATTCGATCACCCTTCATGAACTCCAAATCCTCAACTCTTTTATCAACATAATTCTTTTGCCTAATCTGATCCATAAGCAGCCTAGTCTGAATCAATCTAACTTTCTCTATTGAGTCTCACAACAAGTTTGTGCCCCACAATCTATCCCAAAAGTATCAAACTAACTAATAGGAGACCACATCTCCTACCATGCAATGCCTCAAAAGGAGTCATTAGAATACTCGAATGGTAATTGTTGTTATAAGAAAACTTTTCAAGCAGTAGGAACCAGTCCCATAGATCTCCAAAGTCGATAATGCATTCCCATATCATATCTCTAATACTTGAATAGTACGCTCAGACTGACCATCATTCTGAGGATGAAAAGAGCACTTAAATCTAACTAAGTTCCCATCTCATGATGCACCATACCCCAAAAGTGCGATGTAAACTAAGTACCCTGATAGAATTTAATGGATATAGGAACCCCATGCAATCTAACTATCTAATTGATCTAAATCTGAGACAACTCAAGAGGTACACCCCACCGTAACTGGAATGAAATGAGTATACTTGGTTAACCTATAAAAAATTATAAGAATGGGCATCCTATGATATATACCTTCCATCCTCTAGTACTCAAACTTCACTTGTTGATAGTTCAAACACCTAATAACAAAATCTACAATGTCTTTCTTCATGTTGCACTACCATTAATACTGACTCAAATCAGGATACATCTTTGTTGACCTTGGATGGATGGAATACCTCAAAATGTGGGCCTTTTTCAAAATCATTCTAACCAAGTCACCAAACTTAATGACACAAATCTGATCCCTAATCCTCAAAACACCCTCAGAATCCAACACTGCAGCATTGGCCTCGCCCGATAACACCTTATCTCGAATAGTCCTCAAATTAACATCATCAAACTGAGTATCATGAATCTGCTCCATCAGAGAGGTCTGGCCTCCAAACAAGAAAAAACCCACCATCATAAAAAAAAATTGTAATCTAACAAAAATGTTGGCTAGCCTATGAATGTCTCTAGCCAAAGGATTCTCCTCAACATGAATAGAAGCCAAATTACCCATACTCGATGACTTCCTACTAAAGAAATCCACCATTACATTGGCCTTTCAGGGATGATACAAGATAGTTATTTCATAATACTTTAGATACTCTAACTAATGAATCTACCTTAAATTAAGATCCTTTTGGATAAAAATGTATTGAAGACTGCTATGATCGGTGAACACCTCCGAATGCACACCATAGAGATAATGCCTTCACAACTTCAACACAAATACCGCCGTAATAAACTCCAAATTTAAGTAGAGTAATTCTTCTCGTGCACCTTTAATTGACTCATAGAATACGGCACAACCTTCCTATTCTGCATCAAAAATCCACATAAACTAACCCTAAAAGCATCATAATACATGGTGAAGCCTTCATCCTTCACGGGCTAAGTCAAAATAGGAGCAGAAGTCAATAAATATTTGAGCTTTTGAAAGATCTCCTCACTCTCAGTCAACCATTGAAAACCCATATCCTTTAAGTCAACTGATTCAATGAAGCCTCAATCAAAGAGAAGTCGTGTACAAACCTCTTATAATACCCATCTAAACACACAAACCTCTAGATCTCAGTCGGTGAATAGGCTTCACCTATATCTCACAAGTGAAATATTGGTAGGGTCATCATAATACCATCATTGGACACTACATTCCCAAGAATTCCACAGAACTAAGACAAAAATTAGATTTGGAACTTAGCATAGAAATTTTCATCATTAAATATCTAATGCAAAGCCCTCAAACATTGAACATGGTCAACCTCAGCCTTGGAATACACCAATATTACATCAATGAACACAATAATGAAGGAATCAAGATATGAATGGAACACACTAATTATCAACTCCATGAATGCAACTGGAGAATTATTAAGCCCAAAATACATCACCAAGAACTTGTAGTGACCATATCTAGTACAAAAACTATCCTAGGAATATACGAGGGCCTAATTCTAAATTGGTGGTACCCAGACCTCAAAACTATCTTAGAAAAGATTGCAGCATCCTGAAGCGAATCAAAGAAGTTATCAATATGAGGCAAGGGGTAATTATTATTATAGTCACCTTATTCAACTACTGATAATCGATGCACCAATGCATGGAACCATCATTCTTCACAAATAAGACTAATTGTAATGACCCTCATGGTCATTTATGATAAATACATAAAGCTTTGTATTCTAGAGCTCTTGGTAGTTGTCATAAGTCATTAAACTTCTTGGACCAATAGTTTGGATCCCTGGTGACTCAGTTGAGAGATATCTCAAATTAACTGTTTTAGAGCCTAAAACTAAGTACTAATTGAATAAAGTCAACTTTTTTTCAAGATGAGCTTAGAATTAAATACTGACAGTTCCGTTAGCTTCGGAATGCCAAATAAAGTCAAGATTGACCTTAAAGTTGTGTTTTGGAGTTTTTGTTTGCAATTTATGCCCATTTGTGGAATTTGGTTAAGTTTAAGGCCTAAAGTGGAGCTTGGGTGGTGTTTTGGTGTTCGGAGTATCACATCAAAATATTGATGCTTCCGTCAGCTCATGAATGGTGAATTTAAGCTAGTAAGAGTGTTGGTAAGCTCGGAGTAATTTTGGTACCTTTGTGGAGTAGTGTGTTTCGACCTTGAATGTTGGTTTTGGCGATTCCATTAGATCCAAATGTCATTTTCATACTATTTACATATTTGGTTTATTGAAATTAGACTCGAAAACCTCACTTTAGACCACTCAGAGTTCTTGAATTGAGCTGATATAAAAGTGCAGGCACAGACCACCCCTGCAAAAGGGGGTCAGACTTGCAAGGGGTCGCCCCAGCGACCAAGGGGTCACCCCAGCGACATTCACCCCTACGCCCAAATTTTTTCCCCAACGAAAATTGCAATGACTTTAAGTAACTGCAACCCCTTAGTCAACCCATTTAGAAAACCCAAAACTCGACTTTTCTCCCAAATTATAAGACATAAACCTGTGGAAAATTCTTCCAATATTGAAGATAAAGTTCCCAAAAGGTTCCTTGCGTTGTCCCCACTTCCAGTAAGTTCTTCTTCTTCTTTAATTCATAAAATTTCATGGGTTCTTCCATTAATGAACCCCAATTGATGAAATTGATAAAATCATGTGATAATCCATATATTATTGTGT
>JBDJHY011074894.1:0-14107 GCA_039654485.1 Withania somnifera
ATTCAAGTATTTAAATGGAAATATTATAGGTTGCATATTTCTAAATTAGTTTGTTCAGTAGAATTTAGATTTTTCCTTAGACTTTTGACCTAATTTGGGATGCTATAGAGAGAGTTCGGGTCATTGAGTATAGACTATAGATAGCACAGAGTCGTCAGAAGAGATACATACTGTAGGTTTCGATATTTGGAGTTAAGTTTTGGGAACATATTTTTCTTTCAGGTATCTCCCATGAAGGGGGTTATTTGATTTTATTGGAGGGAAAAGCCTAGTCCTAGGTTTATCTTGACATATGGAATTATAGAGAAGATCAACTTTATTACCTACAGGTTATCCCTATCTCTAGAGTTAGCCTTCGTTCACCCAGTGTTTCATGTGTCCATGCTTCATCGTTACATGCCAGATCCTTCTCATATACTTCATTCTTATTAATTTTAGTTGGAAGACCATTACCTTATGCAAAGCATCTTTAGGCTATTATTAGAAGAGATGTGAGATGGGTCAGGTCCAGAGAGATTCGAGTTGTGAGGATTCGTTGGAGTCACCGCCTAGATGAGAAAGCTACATATGAGACGGAGAGGGATATGTAAGCCTAGTAACCATTCCTATTCAACTCTTAAGGTACTTCTATATTATTTATCTTTTATGGATGAAAGTTTTTGTAATGAGGGATGTTATAACGATCCTCAAGATTATTTTCACATTTTTGTCTTTCTTTCTTTTAGAGCATCCTTGTAACTGCCACAAGTCATTCAGGGCTTGATAGGATCAATATCTTGAGTCCCTGGTAGTTATTATTGTCTAATTCCTTTCCAGTTAAGTATTTTCTGGACTTACTAAGTTTATATGATATCCATATCCTTTTCCTCAATTCATTTGAGTCCAGGATATCGTATACATAAATATTTCATATATTGAGTGTTATAATTGGACTCTATTTCCACTCCATGTGCATTTTGAAAAATTTCCCAAAAATTGTCATATTGGGCCTACGGGGATCTATTTATCATCCAAAAGGACCAATAAAATGGTGCAGGTGCCTATAAATCATCCATTTTGACTAATTTATCAGTCAAGGGGGTCTGATTGGGTATAAAGTGCTTTTTCTGGTCTTTTTTTTTTCTAGTTTTCAGCAGAATCCCAGTTTTCCTCTGATTTCTTACATAAATTAAGTATTGTTGAAGATATTTAACTAGATTTTACTCCTTAGAAACACGTTACAATTGTTCTATGAACATTTCTACCAGGTAATTCTTTGTTTCTTTATTTGATAAACTTCCTAGGCTTCTATCTTTTGATTCGACCTTTAAATGTATTTCTATTTTATACTTTACGACGTATCAACTATGCTCTATACGTTGGTATAATATTTTATTTTTCCGAGTTAGGGTTTACGGACCCAATTTTAAAAAGGATTCGACCCTGCTATTTATATAGTAATACAAGTCTTTGTTTAATCCTATTGACACATGGGCTACATTTTTCCTAGTCGTACATGATTTCAAGCTACTCTTCTTGGACATCACCAGAATCCAGGTAGGCTATAGAGTACTTTTGTCACAGTAGGTATTAGTATAGTATATGTATAGTAAACCTCCGGCTCGGGGATGGGATGATTAGTTGGATCTCAATATTCTTATTTATTCGACCTATGACCTATTTTGTTTGCTTGTAGCTTAACTACTTACCCTAGGGACGTATTTTCTACCTGCATGTTTCATGCTGACTCTAGACTGTAGTGTTGCTAAGGGAGGAGTAACATCTTTTATTGTTATCATCATACGTGGACACTGGACCGTAGTGTTTTTGGGGAGGGGATTAAACTAGTGATCGGAGCTTAGCAGCTATTCCCCCATACAGGCTGGTGGTTGTAGAGCCGATCTACGTAGGCTGATTCTTTGTGTTTTACTTGAGTTATTATGTGTAATTATGAAAGGTGAGGACCCTTTTAGGGACCATAGATAGCTGGATGTGGCCTTTTCAACTCATTTATCCAGTTCAACAATTTCAACACCGCACCCCTTCTCTAGAGTGATAGATGGGTCTAGAAAACCAAACTGGTCAGTTAGTAGCCCTATGTGATTACCCCATACCTAGTTCCGTATGGTGCAACTATGTTGGTTCATTAGTTGTTTCATGTGGTGACGTAGTGTTTGGCCGGTTATAGCTATACTGGGTAGTATCTTCCTAGTGTGATGGTATTGTAACTAGTTGGAGATGGCTATGTTGGGTAGTTAGCAGCCCCGTATGGTGATATTTTTCCCGAGTACGGTATGAGTTTTGGAGCAAAGGTATCTGGCTAAGCTAAGATGACTCTATAGTTCTTCCTTTATACATTTGTACTTTGGCCTTTGGAAATAGTTTCACCTCTGGTATGTTAACTAGGGTTCGGGACCATGGTTGGGATCAGGGGGTTATACATTGTGTCCAGGGCTTGGCATGCATCCTATATATTGATAGGGTATTAATGGGAAGTTAGTCTATAGTAGTTATATCATTTGTGTCTGTTATATGAGTTATATAGAGCTATCTTATACCACCATATGAGGCTATTCCCTAGCAATTTGTATGAATTTTGGATATTGCATGCGTGACGATAATGGAATCTAACTCTAATGTAGATTATGCCTATATGGAAGTATTTGGGTCCCACTGAGATACGATGTACGGATTGAGACTGAGTGTTAGCATTTTTTCCTTGAGTACTACTGGTAGTATTGCAATGAGTTTTTGCATGCAGGTTTGAGTACTTTCATGAACCCTGCTGTCCCAAGTCACTATGCTTTGAGCATGATGTGTAGCTCAAGAGAGGGGTATACGGGGGAGTAGTGGTGTATGGTTTGAGTCTTCCATGTGTCCCTCTTTTTTGGGACCATCCCATAGACGAAGCATGTCAATTTTTTGTTTCGAGGTATGAGGTTTGAGTCCTCCGTGGGTCCATTGTGTTTCGGACTATCCCAGGGAGGGAGCATTCTTGTAGTCTTATTCATGGTATGTGGTTAAAGTCCTCGGCAACCCCTTCTTGACTCTTGACTATCCCAAATAGAGAGCATACAAATAATTATCTGTTCTACCACAACACCTCTTAACTCGGGACTATCTAAGAGAGGTTGCACGCATATAAATCTTCTAATTTTTTCTGCAACCCTCTTGATTCGGGACAATCCAAGAGAGGTAGTACGCCGATAATTAGTTATAATTTTAACACGATGTCTCTTGATTTGGGAGTATCCAAGAATGAGAAAATTCCATTATTCTCTTTACTTTTCAAGTACCCCCATTTGCATTACATTTTCCCGTATGAACTTGTACTCCATGAGCCTTACGGGATAGCTATAATTGGAATGATTGTAGGATTGTGTTAAAATTTACTTGCTAGACTGGTGTCACAACCTGATTTTACTAATCATGATGGAACCTACTATACCACAAGTAGGAGAACGAACCCCGTAGTTTGGAGACAAAGCAGAGCAATACTATCTCAAATGCAGAAAGCACAAGTTTAAAATAGTGGTAGATAAATGAATTAGTGCTGAAGTAATAGAGTTGAATAACATACCCAAAACCTCGTATTAGTGTCAAACAAACCACTAAGTACAGAAAAAAGAAATCCAAAATGTCTAATACAACTATGTCTTCGAAATACATAGAGATCAAATGGAAATGACAAGCCGAATAGAAAAAGATAAAAGATGGATGCCAAGCTCACCTAATTCTTTGAAGTAGAATGAAATATGCATGACCAGCTAGTTGTAATCATGATCCAGAACATGTACTTGGATCGGCACATGTGCAAGTATAGTATGAGTAGAATCTGTCGAACCAACCCACACCTAGTAGGCTTTAAGGCCCACAGAGTAAATACGAATATTAAAAGCAGTAACTAATGGAATACAATAAAGGGGTCAAAAAAGAAAATACGACAACTAGGGAAGCTAGCTACTTAAGTAAGAGTCAAGTAACAACTAGACTTGTATCGCTAGCTATTCACATAACAGGATCTCAGGTAATGAAGGAAAACATACCCAAAATCCTTGCAACAGTGTATGTGAATAATAAGACAATTAATCAGGAGTATAAAGAAGGCAGGAAAAGAACATGGACGGTATACCCGTAACCTCAAGTACAGTATAAAGGAATGAACAATATTCTGAGGCACCAAAATCCCACATAGCATGAAGTATCAATTAACCAATAGTTACAATTAAGCAGTAATAATTATAATAGAGAAATGCAAATAAACCCTACCAAGTACCCTAGATAGAAGCACAATGTACACAAAAACACCCTAACTCGTAGGCATCACCATACTACCAGGGGTACACTAAAGAAAACAAGTGTGAAAAAGTAAATATATGTCACGATCCAAAGTATCACGTCATGATGCTGTCTACACCCCTCTTGTAGACAAGCCTTACCCTACAGCCCAGACCTATGCAAAATTGGTTGTAGACTATCACAATGTCATACGCAGTAAAGGAAATCGTAAAAAATACATAATAACGAAAGCCAACAAGAAATCATACAAAAATTTATATTGCAAAACCTGGCATCGGTGGCATATGGAGCTACTATAAAGGATAACCCAAAGATACAAATATACAAAATCTCTCTTAATAGGTAATATTACACAGGGCCTGCTATGGACTGAATGAAACAAGCCAAGTGAAGGAAACCATGGCCGGCTCAGACGATAAAGCTCATCATAATCTCTGTAGTCAACTTGTCCTACTTTGTACGATCACCACATCGCTGATAACCCCTGCCTCTATCTACACCACAAAAAAGGTATAGAAGTGCAGAATGAGTACCAAAGAAGGTACCCAGTAGACATTATCGGCCGTCTAGGTTAAGAATAATATGGGATTAAATAAGCGAGGAAGTAAAATAGGTTGGAATTGTACAGAAATAATAAGGAAGAAGTAACAGTATTAATAAGAAGGAGAGTTAGATATCAAAGGTATTGATATAAAACTACAGGAGCTAACTATAATAGATATAAACTACCAAGTCCAAAATCTAAATCTCGTATCAGGGTAGTGAAATATACCTGTGCTCTAGCCCAGTCTAACCTCACTAACCATGATACTGTGTACGTAAGAACCTTGAATAACGATCAAATATAAGAATATTACTAGATACAGAATAAAAGTAAACACACAAGAACCTACCGGCGTCCCAAACCACTGGTAAGTACAACCAGCACAGTGTATCCTACAGGACCATTAAAGATACAACCACTACACCCACACCAGTCAACATACAAAACAACAACAACACTCAGCCAGGCCTTTAACAACAAAAAATAGTTACCATTCCTATAGAAAACGGAAGAGAAACACTTACTAATGGAAAGAAATAAAATGGTGAGCTTGGGGATGATCTCCCCTTCAATTTGATTTGAGCTTGGAACTCAAGGATAGACTGGGTGGAGGAAGCAAGTATGAAAGAAGAGGAAAAAGATCTGAAAGTTTGAGAAAAGGGGTTGAGCTTTATTTTATATGTATATAATAAGGTTGGGCCAAACTTTCCACAAACCGGCTCAACAGCCTTGGCCAAAAGCTCTATTATGCGACCAAACTCAAAATAAAAAGCCCAGGTCATAGACTCAAGGTCCAACTAGACCAAATTTGATATTCCGGGCTAACAGAATTTTTAAAAATTGATTTCGAGAATGTATACTACTATTTTACTCTCGAGTTCTACCATTTCGAAATCAAAACTTCAAAATAAAGACACTGAGATAACAGGAAAATAAGTCATGAGGGTACCGAGCAACCGGTCACAACAAGTCATAAATGACTTGGGCCAACTACTAAATGACTCTATGTAAGGGAAAAGGAAGAAGGCAAGGAAATGACCGAGCGGGTCATTACAACATACACCACTAAAAAGGACTTTCATCCTTGAAAGTCAAGAAAGAATAAAGAACCTGCTGGCTTAAACAGATGTGGATACTAGGATCGCATATCCCGCTCTATCTCCCAGGTAGCCTCCTCAACTGGTCAATATGCCCAATGAATCCTCACTACTAGAATCTTTACTGAACTGCCTTATATCTCTTTCTATAATAGCCATAGGATACTCAATAGAGGTTAGAGTGTTATTACTCTACACATTATCTTTATGAAGGACATAAGATGGGTCAGGAGCATAGCGGAAGAGCATCGATACATAAAAAACTAGGTGGATAGCAGCTGACTTAGGTGGCAAGGCTGGTCTGTAGGTAACCTCTCTAACTCTTTCCAAAATCTTGTACAACCCAATGAACCAGGGACTAAGCTTTCCCCGCCTACCAAACCTCATAACTCCCTTCATGGGAGAGACTTTAAGGAAAACCAAGTCACCAACACCGAACCCAAACGGCTGAAGCCTACGATCCACGTAGGACTTCTACCTGCTCTGGGCTGCCCGTAACCTATCCTAAATAATCTTGACCTGATCTATAGTATCGGGGAGCCAATCAAAACTCTAAAGTAGAACCTCGTTGCTGCTAAACAAACTAATGGGAGATCTACAATGCCTGGCATATAAAGACTCAAGTGGTGCCATTTGAATACTGGAGTTGTACCTGTTATTATATGAAAACTCTACTAAAGTCGTGTGCCTATCCCAACTACCTCCAAAATCAAACACACAGGCACACATCATATCTTGAAGTACCTAGATGGTCCTCTCAGACTACCCATCTATCTATAGGTGAAAAGTTGCACCTAAATCTACCTCTATACCCAACTATTGGGGAAAATACCCTCTAAAATCGCTAGGTAAACTGTGTGCCCCGATTGAAAATGATAGATATCGGTACCCTATGTAGTCTGACTATCTCACGAACATATAACTCAGCTAATCTCTCTACACCCCAAGTCAAATAAGTTAATAGAAAGTTAGCAGACTTGATCAATCGATCCACGATAACCCAAAGATAATCAAACCCTCTAGAAGTATAGGGAAGGCCAGTGATGAAATCTATAGTAATCCGCTCCCATTTAAACTCATGGATAGAGAGTCTGTGTATCTCACCGCTCATTCTCTAGCGTTTGAACTTTACCTGCTGACAATTCAAAAACCAAGACAAAAAGATGCAATAAGCATCCTCATACCTTGCCAGCAATAATGCTGCCTTTAGTTGTGATACATCCTCGAAATACCTGGATGGATAGAATACCTGGAGCTTTGGGCCTCATGCAGTAGAGTAAAAATGAAATCACAAACCCTCGAAACAGCAAGGTGGCACCCATAATACACCATCTTTATCTATGCTGGCCTAATCAAAATCACTCAATAGGACCCTCTCCCTCAATTGAACTAAACTTGGGACCTCATACAGGTGCTGCCGAATCTAGTCCATCAAAGACGATATGGGCTCAATAAAAGAAATAACTCACTCTAGCACTGAAGGATCTAACCTAACCATCATGCCGGCCAAGACCTGCATATCCCGAGCTAGCAGTCTTTAAAAACAGGTATTGTAGCTAGGCTATCGACATAAACCACCTTCTGACTTAAGGCATCAGCAACCTATATTAGCCTTACCTGGATGGTAAAGAATAGTCAAGTTGTAGTCCTTCAGGAGCTCAATCCACCTTCGCTGCCTCAAGTTAAGCTCCTTCTGAATCAGAAATACTGTAAGCTATGGTGATCCGTGAATACCTCATAGTGAACCCCATATAAGTAATGCCTCTAAATCTTAAGAGCAAAAACTACCGCCACTAACTCCAAGTCAAGGGTAGGATAGTTGCGCTCATGATCCTTTAGCTGCCTCGCTGTATATGCTATGACATGGCCCTTCTGCATCAAAACACAACCCAAACCAATACCTAAAGCATTACAATAAACTATAAATGGCTGGCCCTCAATAGGTAAAATAAGAATTGAAGCGGTGGTCAACGACTCCTTCAGCCTCAGAAAGATGGCCTCACACGCAGCCTACCACTAGAAGGGCACATCCTTCTATGTCAGTCTAGTCAAGGGGGGATGCAATGAAGGAGAATCCCTAAAAAAAGCAACTATAATACCCGTCTAACCCTAGAAAGCTATGAATCTCGGTAACAGATGTGGGTTGAGGCCAATCACAAACTGCTGCAACCTTAGCCGAATCGACACAGACTCCAGTACTCGATACCATATGACCCAGAAATAAGATGGAATCTAGCCAAAACTCACCATAGTGTAGAGTCTCTCAACCCTCAAAGTCTGCAACACAATCTTTAGTTGGCCCTCATGCTTAGCTCAAATCAATGAGTAGACTAGTATATCATTGATGAAGATGACCACAAATGAATCTAGATAGGGCTAAAACACCCAAGTCATCAGATCCATAAAAGTTACGGGGGCATTAGTCAGTGAAAAAGACATTATCAAAAACTCGTAAATGGCCATACCTCATCTAGAAAGGAGTCTCTGGGACATCCTAAGCGTGAACCCTCAATCGATGGTAGCCAGATCTCAGATCAATCTTAAAGAACAGTGTGGCTCCTTGAAGTTAATCAAACAAATCATCAATGCTAGGCAGGGGATTATTATTCTTAGCAGTCTCCTTGTTCAGCTGTTGATAATCAATACACATCCGCAGGAACCCATCCTTTTTCTTAACAAACAACACTGGAGCACCCCACAGAGAAATTCTAGGGTTCATAAAGCCCGTATCCAGGAAGTCCTGCAGCTGAACGCTTAACTCTCAAAGCTCAACTAGGGAAAAATGATAGGGTGGGATAGAAATGGGCATTTTACCCTACTCAACCTAAATATCAAAATCTATATCCCGCTCGGGTGGAGGCCAGGTAGGTTGGCAGGGAAAACATTCACAAACTCACTAACAACTAGCACAGCCTCAGGGGACAGGGACTCAGCAATGACATCTCTAACACGAGCCAAGTAAGCAAAACAACCCTGAGCTACAAGTCTATGGGCTTGACAATAGAAAATGGCTTGAACTGACGAACGGCTTATGGGGCCATGCCACACCACTAGGGGCACATTAGGCACAGATAAGTTCATGGTCTTGGCTTAATAATATATGACTGCACGATAAGAAGACAACCAATCAATGCCCACAATCACATCAAAGTCTAGCATAAATAGCTTAATCAAATCAACACACGTGTCGTGACCCTGAATAGTTACCCAACATGACCTATAAACTCGATCCATTTTAGAGTTGCACCTACTGAGCTGAATACACTCAAGGGTACAGGCAACCGCTTGCTATCAACACCCAATATTGAAGAAAAATAAATAGAAATGTTGGGAGGGTGGAACCTAGATCAAACAAAGTCAGAGAAGGAAACCCAAACACAGACAATGTACAAGTAACAACTACATCAGAGGCCTCGACCTTGTCTCTGATAGGAATGGAATAAATTCGACGCTACTCCCCCTCCCGCTGTGCACCTATGTCCCTGCCTCTACCTCTAGCCACACTACCCCCTCCTATGACTCCTCGAAAGGCTACGAAAAACCTCTGGTTGGTCGCACTGCCCACAATGGCTCAAGGGTAGCACTGTGGACTTAGCAGCCGTACACTGGCGGCAAGCCCGGGTATAATGACCCTGGCGCCCATATTTATAAGAAACATTACCTGTTCTGGCCTGGCCATGGGACCCGTCGACAAAGTCTTGCAAACTCAAAACTAGGCCCCTGATGGGCTGGCTGCCAACCCCATTGCTGAAGGCCTGGTGCTATCAGCTCGGCTGAAATCTCTGACCAAAACCATGATCTTCTGACCTGGACCTTGCAAACTCTCCCTGATTGCGCTTCCTCTTCTCGCTACCCCCTTGGGCCTTGTGAGTCAAGGTCTCCATGCAACTAGCATGGTCAGAAACATCTAGAAAAGACTTATGTAGCACCATAAGTAGCACAACATGACCCTGCAAATCGGGCCTCAGTTCGTGAGCAAAGCAGCGAATCTGCTTATCCTAAAAAATAATAGATCTCTAGCATGTCTGGATAACTTAATAAATTGGGCTTTATACTCCAGAACTATCATTGAACCCTGTCTCAGACCCTCAAACTGCGATGCCTCACAAACACTACGAGGCACATACTAGGCTAGGAATACCTCTCCAAACTGACCCTAAATATGTGGACCTAATCTTGGAGATCTACGATCCTGGGAAGTCTGCCACCACCGATTGACTACACCTTTCAGAAGATATAAGGTGAAGCCTACCTCATGAGAATCTAGGAGCTCCAACGTCTAAAGGCACTCCTCATAAATACTAACAAACTCATGGGGGTCTTGGCTCTATGCTGTTGAAAATCTGACGGGGCCAACATGGACAAAATGGTTTAACATCTTTCGTACCATAGATATGGGCATAGGAGAAGTTGATGCTGGTGTAGGGGCGGTAGGAGTAGGCTAAAATGGAACAATTTGTAGTGCTGTGATGGTGGTGGTGCTGCTGCAAAAGCTAGGGGGAGACAACATACCCTATTTCGCTCCCTGAGAAGATGACTGCGGTGTGTATGTCATAGTACCATCTAAACTTCGGAGCATCTGCCATAATAAATCCCTGAATGCGGCAGATGGTGGATGACATAACTTTGGCGATGGCATGGAGGGTGCCTATGGATGTAAAGTAGTTGGATCAGTGGCAATTGGTGGAGCATCCTCCCCTAACCCTTCCTGGCTCTCTATGAGAGGGTATCAATCTACCGAATATCCTCTGGTATGGACTATCTTCAAAGGAATGAGGTCAAGGTAAGTTTTAGTAGAGTACGAGTAGAAAAACACTATAGGATTCAAAGAAGAACAATATTTACTAAGATACCCCGTAGCCTCTCGAAGATCGAATGCGGACGTCTACGCATTGATTCGCAGGACTCAACTAGGTACTTTCTCAATGGTAATGAGACAGGTGAACCTAAGCTCTAATACCACTCTTTCACAACCCAAATTCTCAGGTCATGATGGTGTCTACACCCCTCCTATTGAAAAGCCTCACCCTACAGTGCGGAGCTATGCACAATGGGCTACAGACTCTCATATTGCCCCACGTAGTAAATGAAATCATAAATAATACATAATAATGAAAGCCAACAAGAAATATTATAAAAATCGAAATCCCAAAACCTAATGTCAGTAGCATATGGAGTTACTATACAGGATAATCAAAAGATACAAAATATGAAATCTCCCTTAATGTGTAACATTATATAGGGCCTGCTGTGGAACGAATGCAACAAGCTAAGTGAAGTAAACCACGGTCGGTTTAGGTGACAAAGCTCACCATAATCTTTATAGTCAATTAGGCCTACTCTGCACGATCACTGCATTGCTGTCTATATGCACCACCAAAAAGGTACTGAAGTGCAGCACGAGTACCGAACAAGGTACCCAGTAGATATCATCAGTCGACTGGGTTAAGATTAATATGCGAGTAAATAAGCGAGGAAGTAAAAAAGGTAGGAATTGTACAGAAATAATAAAGAAGCATTAACAATAATAATAAAAAGGACAATAAGATATCGAAGGTACTGATATAAAATTATTGGAGCTAAACATAATAGACATAAATTACCAAGTCTGAAATTCGATACTCATATCGATTTCCATACCTATGCTCCAACCCAATCAAACCTCACTAACCATGATACCGTGTATGTAATAACCATGAATAAGGATCGAATAGAAAAATAATACTAGATACGGAATAAAAGTAAACATACAAGAACCTACTAGTGTCATATACTATCGGTAAGTACAACCAGCACAGTATCTCCTACCTTGTGCCCCATCCCATCGGTAGGAACAAATAGCATAGAAAGACCCACCGTGACTCCCCCTTAATTTTGATGAGCACATACCATACCTAAAGAAATACACAGGGGTACAAGAAGGTAAAGTAGAACAATAGCAATCTCGGGCACATACCCTGTGTCAGTTCTAACAACCTCCCTGGACATATACCCCCTATCAGTGTCATCAACATCAATGGACACAAACCCCTGTCAGTTTCAATAACATCACCGGACAAACACCCCCTCTTAGTATTAATAGCATCACCGGACGTACACCCCCTATCACCGTCAATAACATCACTAGACGCACACCCCGTCAGCATCAATAACATCACCAGACACATACCCCCTGTCAAAGTCATCATTAAAATAAGAGCCCAACCCTTTAGTGCCGATGTCAATACTAATAGTAAATATCAAAGAATAATAATACGAAAACAACAATAAGATAAATATCCATAAAAAAAGAGATAAGCAGAGTCTAGGATATGCAAAAGGCCCCCAGCTAAGAGCTCATCTCCCCACACTAGTTGTGTAACAGATGAAATAAATCTAAGAGTTAGTGGCCCCGACACGTGCGAAGACCGGGGTAAGCAACTCTTTACCCTCTATGCTTTCTCACGACCCCCCAGAGTAAAATAATGAACACCAATAGAGAAACGAGGATCAACCTATGCAACCCAGCCCACACTGCTAGCCAAGTCACAAGCATAATATCATTAACCCAGTCAACAATGCATAAAATAAGCCTAGCCTACCTAGACGCCGGTGAAGACCTCCGAAGTGTGCACATGGTGGACCTGAAGCTTTAACATGCAGATTCAAAGATTAAAATATAAATAAGAGGATCCATATCGCACTACTAACTAAGGTTAGGGAGTGAGGGCCTGGATCTTAGGAAAACAACTAAACACCCGGTGCATAGGCCCTCAGCTTGGGGACTCATTATCCCAAAATGAGCTCAACGAGGGACAGAGAAGAAAGGGCAGCGAGCTGAGGAAAAAGCATGGAGCCCTAACTTTAGGGTAGGGGCTTCTAGGGTAGTGCACCGAGGTGAACTCATCGAGGTGACCTCATAGCCTAAGACAAGAACAATGGCATAAGTAGTTTATTGAAGTCAACCTAAGAAGGGCTGGTGAGCCTTGTTGAGGTAACCTTGCTAAGACAACTTCGTCAAAGTGACCTCGGGGTGCTGGAGTAACTTCGCCAAGCATCCTTTCCAAGATGACCTCATCATAGCGACCTCTTCAAGACGACTTTGGGGCGTTGGCGTTACTTCACCAAGGTTTTCTTGCCAAGGTGATCTCGCCAAGACAACCTGGTCAGGGAGACTTTAATACATTAGCATTAGTTCACCAAGGCGGCCTCGCCAAGGTGACCTCGCCAAGACAACCTTGTCAAGGTGACCTCGGGGCACTAGCATTACTTTACCAAGGTGGCCTTACTAAGGTGATCTCGCCAAAATGACCTCATCAGGGTGACCTCAGGGTGCTAGCAGTACTTCGCCAAGGTGGCCTTTCCAAGGTGACCTTGTTAAGGTGACCTCGGAGCACTGACATTCCTTCACCAAGGTGGCGTCTCCAAGGTGACCTCGCCAAGACGATCTGGTCAAGGCAACCTTGCAAAGACGACATTGTCAAGACAACCTCGGGGCGTCGTGGCATTCAGTGATGTGCAATAACACAGGGGAATGCTCCGAGGGTCTAAAAACGAGTATAAGTAGCCCCTAAATTTTAAAAACCCATAATGCATTTGAGATGGGGAAACACAACATAAGGCATTAACCAACTAGAATTTAGGAATAACACATAATCTAACTGGGAATAAGGATAACAAATTTATATGCCAGTCTGGGAAAAAAGGGGTAAAGTGTTTGTAAACCAATCTGGTTAAAAGATGCTAGAACTCATAAATTGAACCACAAAACATCTGCATGTTGGGACTCATGGATTGAACCATAACAAAGGGGAGAACTACAAGTACAAAAGCTGCAACTATACTCATGCATTTATCTATATCCAGCTAGAAAATAATGATACACCAACTACAACTAAAACTCATGAATTGAACCATAGCTATAGTAATAATACATAGACAACCACTACACCTACATTTGTCAACATACATAATGACGGCGACACTCAGCCAGGCCTTTAACAATAGAAAATAGTTACCATTCCTTTAGAGAATGGAAGAGAAATAATTACTAATGGAAAGAAATGCAATAGTGAGCTTAGGGATGGAATCCCCTTAAATTTGATTTGAGCTTGGATCTCAAGGATAGCCGGGGCGGAGGAAGCAAGTATGAAAGAAGGGGAAAAAGATCTAAAAGTTTGAGGAAAAGGGATTGAGCCTTATATTATAT
>JBDJHY011075005.1:0-14106 GCA_039654485.1 Withania somnifera
AACCAAACTATAAAATTTTCCAACATTTCACAAAATAACTCAAATCAAGCACGAACACCTTGGGAAGCATACCAAGGGTCAAACTAGCTGAAATTCACCATTCTAAAGCTGATGGAAGCGTCATAATTTCAATCCAAAACTCCAAATACGAAAACACCACACAAGCTCCTCTTTAGGCTTTAAACTTAACAATAATCTGCAAATTGGCATAATTTGCAAACTAATACGTCAAAGCACAAACTTAAGGTCAATCTAGACTTTGTTTGGCACTTGAAAGCTAACGGAACAGTCAAAATTTGATTCCAAGCTCATCCTGAAGGAAAGTTGACATTGGTCAACGAGTACTTAGTTTTAAGCTCTAAAATATGCAATTTGAGATATTTCTCAATCGAGTCGCTCGAAATCCGAACTACCATCCTAGAAAGTCATAAATTACTTAGAGCAACTACTGAAATGCTCTAGAATGCAAAACATTTCATAATTATCATAAATGACCATGAGGGTCATTACATATAACCACCTAGCTAACAAACTAACAGATGTTATTTAGTACAATTATTAAAGCTATAAGCCTAGATATAGCCCCACAGAGCCTACATGTCGTCTGACGATAAAGAACTGCAAGGTCATATATGTTACTCTGACTGATGCCAAACGGTTACCAATTGCTCTGAAACTTAAGAAATAGGATTCCACATATAAAAACAAGTCTAACGGTATAATTTATGCTAAGTTCCGAACTGGCTTAAATTCTGGACTAATTGGGCCTGCGAGGCCCACTCATCGGAGTAGTAAATAAACTTCATCGGGGTTCCTAAAGTTACTAGGAATTCGTGCTCCAAAATTGAGACCAATTCGAGTAAGGGAATACCCTTGAACATCTCAGAGAAGATTGAGTATAAAAAAGGGCTAGAGATTCGATCTTTATGAATTTGTACATTGAATTCAGAGAAGCAAACATTACTACAATGTACGATAACCCTAGAAAGCAAGGATTTACCACATAATTTTGGCTATAATTGAAGGACTCAAGAAATCATAACTAGGGCATTAATGGAGAAAAACTCTAATTTTAATGAAATTTAACTGATGAAATCAGTTACCAAAGGTGGGGATGACGTCTGAGATCTTCAAGGAACTTTTTATGGATTTTGGGGAAGTTTTCAAGGAAATTTGAACCAAATTTAGAGAGATAACGAGGGAAAACGTTAGGGAAATAATACCCAAAATGGGTGAAAACTGAAGAAAAATACCCTCAGATACCTATTTATGAGACAAAAGGGCTGATAAATCGTCACCCCTGACACTGGCAGGCACTGATTTATCAAAAAATTGATAGATTTATTGGCACCTGCTAATTTTTCACAGGGTGTCCGATCAAAGCTGCACCAGCAAAATAGCAATTCTTCTGAATTTCAACCGAGGTATAGGAAATGAAATAGAGTCCAATTTTAACAAATAAATATGTATTTTATGTTAAAAACACATTTTGAACTCAACGGAATTGACAAAATTGATATCGGAGGCTGTTTGAGCAAAAATGACCCCTAACCAAGACTTAGTCAAAACTAGAAAATTTCTAACTTTCCACATAACAACTTAAATTGAGCACGAACACCTTAGGAAGCATACCAAGGATCAAACTAATCTAAATTCACCATTTTAAAGCTGATGCAAGCATTAGAATCTCAATCCGACACTCCAAACACTAAAATACCACCCAAGGTCCACATTATGCCTTAAACTTTAATGAAATCCATAAATAAGCATAACTTCCAAACGGAGACTCCAAAACACAAACTTAAGCTCAAACTTGACTTTGTTTCACATTACGGAGCTAAGGGAACTGTCAAAACTTCATTCTGAGCTTGTCTTGAAGGAAAGTTGACTTTAGTCTATGAGTACTTAGTTTTAGGCTCTAAAATAGGCAATTTGAGATATTTCTCAACCGATCTGCTAGGAAACCGAACTACTGGTCCCAAAAGTCATAAATGACTTGGAGAAGCTACTAAAATACTCAAGAATGCAAAATGTTGCATATTTATCATAAATGATCGTGAGGGTCATTACAGATTTAAAGTTAAACTCCATGTGGCGCTCATATAGTTATATGTTTTTTAAGAGAAACTCTCACCGATATTCCACTTTTAATTTTATAGTATGAGTAAACCATTTTGAATGACTCACTAATTTATAACAGGTATTACTATTTTCATTGTGATTATAATATTTAGTTTTCAAGCCTATTTGCATCTATATAAGAGTCATTGAAATTGAGCTTTCAGTTATAGTTTTCAGTTATAGTTTACAGTTTTAGATTTCAGTATAGTTTATGACTATATTTTAAAGCATGATATATTTGAGTCATTTTATCTCTATTTATGATTTACCTCAATTGATGAATTCATCTTAGTCCATGAGTTTACTTCAATTATCTCAGCCCAGTTATCTTTATTCAATATGATTTCCACATGACTTAACATGTATTTATATAAGAACTCCAGTCCATCAGTGTTAGTCTTCATGCATTAACCAGTCTTTATTATCTCATATTCTAAGATTTTTCTTATTTTAGACCATTTATGATCTCTTAGTCCAACTGTTCAGACATGTTCAAATTTATAGATCATTAACAGATATATAATGTCGATCTCAGCTTATGCATATTTAAATGCTTTTATATCTATATTTTAGGCATGTATTATATCTTTCATATATTCAACTACATTTTGAAAGTTATTACATAAACTCACATATCAGTACATTCAAAGTACTGATGCATACTCGATTGCCTACGTTCACACTGTAGATCCAAGTTTGTATCTCAGCCCCATTGATTGTCAGTGCCAACAGGTCCTAGTCAGCAGATGGTGAATCCTCATTCTTTGAGCGTAAAGTATTAAGATTTTCATTTTCTTTTGTTCTTTTTAGTATTTAGAGTTTTTTAGGGTTTGTCCCAACTACTCATTACTACTAGTAGAGTACTCATAGATAGTTAGTAAAAAGTTGTATTAAGTTTTCAAATAATGTATTTCTCAGTCACAGAACTTTTGTGTTATTTATTTATAGTATGAAAGTTAGCCCATGTATTATCTTCCGCATTTCTTTCCAGTTCAAGTTCTATGTGTTACGCTAAGACAAGGTGTAGAGTTGGGGCATGAAAAACTTGGTATCATAGCACAAAGTTCAAGTGTCCTAGGGTGTCTATGAATTTGTGTCAATTGAATTTTATTTGTGGTTGCGAGGGCCCCACTTCTATATGATTGACTCTTATATTTAAGAAAAGTTTTCTTCATTCATACTCTAAATCGTACGATAGAGAATTTCTCTAAGCAACCTTTGCATATTCAAGCATTTCTCAAATTCCTCCAAGTAGTAGAAAGTGAAGTTTAGTTTTCAGGTAGGTCCAACTTAATTTCTAGGGTTACACAAGGGCTTGAGTGAATCTCACTAGTAACTTCAGTCTAGTTGATCCAAAATCATGTATCCTTAGCTATAATTCATGTTATTGAACAAGAGTAAGGTAGATGTTCAGATACTTCTTTATGCCTTCTATAAATAAGACATGTGAGGAGAAAGTATGTCATAGAATGCTTGAGTAGTAGAATGACCCAGTGTTAGAAATTTGAACAATAGCAACAAATTGAGTTGAAATAGTGATTGACTATAGTTAGCAGCCAGATTCATGTACCTATAGAAACTTTAATGAGGTAGTACATTATTATATGATATTGTAAGTTAAAACTGTTACATATGGCTAGTTTAATATACTGGGTTACCTAGTGTGAAAAGTGATGATCATGTTTGTACATGGTGTTGTACGAGTTTAAATTAATGAGGTTATAGATGGACAATGTTGGAATCATTAAGCCTAGTTGTTGTTCCTTCTAGCCCAGGTGCATATGAATTTAGAGGTAAGATTTTAGTAGACTAAGAGGAGAAGACAAGACAGTTAAGTGTTAGACAAAGTGGTTAAGTGTTCCAATTAGTGTATAAGCTACGAAATGATGACCGAGAGAAAGTTAATATAATTACTCCAGGAAGAAGTAATCTAGAGAGAAGTTTGAGAGAGATTTTTTGCATATGAAAGTGTAGTTCAGGAGGTCTTTATTTTTATTTAATTTCTTTATGATTTAGAATAGAACAAGAAAATCCAACACAGAAGCAGCCCCCAAATCCACACAGGGTACTTTGCCTGAATAATGTGAAGAAAAGTGAGCTTACCCTAGTTTGGGATAAAGAATAGGTCGGCAGAGTTAGAATATTGTCTTTGATATAAGTGAGAGATGGTAGAGTGAAGGAATTAAACAAGGTCTTAAGAATTAGATGATAATGAGTTTTAGACAAAAGTTATGGTCAAACAACACCCTCAGATCTTACTCATCATGAAACCTTTCTTATGTCTTTAGTGTTAGCATCATGACAATATACCATGCTCATGCACTTCAAACATATTCTTGTGCATGCTCAGTTCTCATAATAAAGAGTTATAGTTTCATCTTAGCAACTTCAATCTCATCACTAAAGTTATGAATTCTAACATTATGTTATTTAACTCCTGATTCATATATTCGGTTGGCTTATGGATCATGTACAAATTTTTCAGTATGATTCAGATGTCCAGCTTATGTTATATTTCAACTATATAGTCTATTTCATGACTTTGAGTTTCAGACCCTTACAGGCCTCAACATTCAATTATTATACACTCATGTCTCTCATTATAACAATTCCTATGGACTCGGGCCTTAGGATATTCCCCAAGTGTCTAATGAGGTCATGTTATGTCATGATTATTCTTAGTATATGCCTTATTTATTTAGTATATAAAGTACTCATTCCAGTTTACCTTTACTTCACAAACCCGGTATCAAGTGAATACTATTATTTTTAGTAGTGATGCTCATTCCAGACTCCATGTTCATTATCTAGAGCTAGACCATTATCTATAACTTCGTTAGTTTATGTTCATGCTTTATCCCTTTCAATGATTTCCTTATAGTGAGGTAGGTGATAGTTAAAGAAGCTAGGTGAAAGATAAGATGGGATACAGTTGGTACTTAGTTAGTAAAGACTTTAGTATAATTGTATCACCTAATTTATTGAGCATAGGAAAAGTATGAGGTAAGGTCCAGTTATGTGTAATGAGTAGATGAGATTTTTGGATGTGTCCCTTTGTGAGTACACCAATATTATTAACTTAGTGATGCTTGAGAAGATCCCTAGATAACTTTGAATTCATGGAGGATTTTAATATGATATAGTTTTAAACTTGAATGTCGTATCGATAAGTGTGTGGAAATTTCATATGTTCTTGTTACTCTTTGATTGGAGCTAGAGGCTGGTTGATCTTAGGCATAAGAAGAAAGGGATGTTCTTGTGGATGTATATATGGAATCTCATGCCTTAGTCTATGTAGCACCTTGTACTACAAAAATAAGCTTGAAAATAGGAACAATATGTGATTATACTTGAGTTGTAGTAGTTATATGTACCATTACAAGAGTTGTAGAATGCAAAAAATGAGGTATAGTTTTCATATAAGGGAGAGATTTTGGGAAGTGTTGCTAAGATTAAAGGTTATAGATCTTATCACTTGAGATTGACGTAGTCATGTTCTTACTTAATGTTTAATAATCTCATGTTTCATACCTTGTAGCTTCTTATTAAATAGGAATTATTTCCTAGGCTAAGTTCATGATTCCTAGGCTAAGTTCATGTGTTGGAGAAGAATCCTTCAAGTTTATTCTAGATTCTTGCAATCATAACTCATGCTTTGGAATCCTTGGTAGTTGGTTGTCAATCCTGGGTTGTAGTAGAGTAAGTTTCACTTTGAGGTAATAACTCCTAATCTCTAACTACTCTATTCGGCTCTTACGATTCATGTTAATATTCTATACATCCCTTGTATGCATTCATGCTCAGTATGTTCAGTTATGACCATGTCTTAGTTTAGTTATGGTTATGCCTAAGTTTATCTATTAAAAATTCAGTTCAGTACTCAACCACTAAGTTTAGCAATCATTTATTCACTCTCTAAGTTAGCTTTACCCATCATTCGAGGACGAATGATCCCAAGGGGGATATATTGTAACACCTTGAACTTTTAATCTAAGACATGAATTGTTAGAGATATATGATTAGAAGTAAATAAATTTAGTTTGTACTTGAAACTAAGCTTTAGAACCATCCACTAAGAGTATGTCAAGTTCTGGAGGTGATTTGACAGCTTAACGAACCCCTAGCACAAAGTTTTTTTCACCGATTAGATTTTGTATAGATATAAAATTGGGTTAACTTTAAATTAGCATATCTCCTAGAATACTAGTATTTGAGTGACCCATAACCAATCTAAAATCATGTTCTTTGAGTCTGGTTTCAAAGGCAACAAACAGCTTATCAATATGAGGTCGGAGTAAAACTATATGAGTAGTTTACCAAAGCCCGCGCTACAGGGGAAAACCCCCAAGATTAGGTCTGTACGTGAGTTTAAAGTCACCAGATAAACCTCGCACCACGAGTTTAAAGTCATCACTTAAGCCCCAGGTTGCGGTACTTGGAGTCGGGCTCTCTTGAATAGGTTCACAATAAGCCTCGCGATGTGAGGCATAATTTATCAATTTAGCCTCATGACGCAAGCTTAGGTCCCCAGGAATGAGTTTTCAACTTCATTATAAAAGGGAAAGTATGTAATTTCCCAATCTAAATAAATCAAATACAATGTTTTTTAGCCTTCCCAAGGGGTAATATATAACCCACAATTAGAAAGCTTCCCTTATTCCTCACCTCTACGTTTTTAAGTCAGTCAAATTTCTCTCAAGAAGAAACAAAGGCTCTTTACCTTCTAGTTCATGAACTCAAATCCTCTCTGAGATTTTCCAATTAGAATTATGTGTCAATAGGTATGTGGGTATTTAGTGAGAGTATCCTTTCACTCCCATCCCCAAATTTAATTTTCACAGCAACTAGGTTCTATACCTTTGAAAGGGTATAGAACCCTCACATTAACAAGGAATTAAAGCTAGACTCCATGCATCTCTCACATGGTTATATATCAGTTAAGAGAAACTCCCACCTATGTTCAACTTTGAGTTTTACAGTATGAGTAAACCATAATGCATAACTCACTAATTTACAAAAGATATTACTATTTTTGTTGTGATTATGATATTTAGTTTTCAAGCTTGTTTCAAATATATAAGAGTCATTATAACTCAGTTTTTAGTTACAGTTTACAGCTTCAAATTTTAGTATAGTTTATGACTACATATTTGAAAGCATGATATATTTGGGTCATTTTAGCTCAATTTTATGATTTACCTCAATTGATGAATTCATATTAGTACATAAGTTTACTTTATTTTCCACAGCCTAGTTATCTTCGGTCAGTATGATTCTATATGACATTATATATTTTTACATAAGAACTTCCAGTCCATCAATATTAGTCTTCATGCATGAAACTAGTCTTTATTATCTTATAGTCTAAACTTTTCCTTATTTTAAACCATTTATGATCTCTCAATCCTACAGTTCAGACATATTCCAATTCATATCCTAGTAACATATTTATAATGTCAGTCTTCGTATATACATATTTAAATGCTCTTATATATAGATTTTAGGCATGTAATATATCTTTCATATATTCAGCTATGTTTTGAATGTTATTGCATAAACTCACATACCAATACATTCAAAGTACTGATGCATACTTTATGCCAACATTCATATTGTAGATCTAGGCATGCCTCTCAGATCCACAGATTATCAGCGCCAGAAGGTCCTAGTCAGCAAATGGCAAGTCCTCATTCTTCAAGGGCAAAGTATTCAGAATTTCAATTTATTTTTTTCTTTTTAGTGTTTAGTGTTTGTTGGGGTTTGTCCCAACTAGTCATCAATATATTAGAGGCTTCATACACTGATAGTAAAAAGTTGTATTCAGTTTTCAAATAATGCACTTCTTAGTCATAGAACTTTTGTATTATTTATTTATAGTATGAAAGTTCGCCCATATATTATCTTCTTGATTTCTTTATAGTTCAGGTTTATGTGTTATGTTAGGCCAATGTTAGCTTGGATCTATTTGTGGTTTCAAATACGATGTTATGTCCAGGGTGTAGACTCGAGAAGTGACACCAAGAAACCATATAAATGTGGAATTTCTTCAATTTAAGTGAAAGTGGTCCCTCCCAGCCTCTCCTTATACTCCTCATGATCAACCATGAATTAGGTTCCTTTAGCTAGTCCTAGAAGCATAGGGCTCGACCCATCCACTTTTGTATTATTCTTCCTTTATTGAAAAGGATTCCTCCTTGAATATAAAACTAGAAAAAACAAGGGGAAAACAAGAAACAACCACAAACACCTCAAGTTTTGAGGGTTAGCACAGGGTTAGTTAAACCAATAATTTGACCACTATACTAAGGATGGACATACTTGACAAATAACCAAGCATCGAAAAGAACCAAAAAAGATTTGTAATCTGACAAAGTAAGATATACTTGGTCACTCAAAAATATATTATGAAGTGGCAAATACATCATTACCTCTATTAAAACCCATACCGAGGGGAAATGAGTAAAAGAAACACAAAACAAAATCAAGGAAACTTTCACTGGCCCGGTTACTACTTCTAGATACATAACTTACACTCATTCAAGTACGAATGCCACCATATGAAAATAGATAGTAAATAAAAGTATTTCTCAAAAAAAATCTCATCTAAGTTTCCCTCAATATCATTAAACACAATATCAAGAATCCGGGCACTCAAAGAAGAAGAAGTAAATGGAAAGTACGGATTTTCTTTTTTTTTTCTAACATGATTCTTTCCCCTAAGTGTACTTTCATATTAAAGGAAGATATTTATAGTTTTGGGAGGTTATACACACCATAGAGGGTTATTATAGATATTATATCCCTTAAGAACTACACCATTATCAAGGGTCACACCACTCCGCCCAAAATGAGAGTGGGCTAGGGTTATGTTTCTCACTAGGATGTCCTCATCAAAATTAAACAAGATATTATACTTAGAAAGAGAATGGTGAACCATAGAGGAATAACGAGAATATGCAATTTCACTCTCAAAAAGTCCAATATTATTTTTGAATTCATTTTCAAGCACATGTTCTCTATGTGCAAAACAATTGATAGGATTTTCAATAAAAGGTTTGCTCAAAGAGTCACTCATATTCACTTGACCAACTTCATTGACAACATAACTAAATTGAGGTTCATTAACAACGTAACATGCTAAATTAGTGGTCCAAAATTAGGTATAATTTGATCATTACAAGACAATATGTTATCATTCAAATCATGAGTGTTTACACTAGGTAGACACAAGTCGACCTTGTTAGAAGGATCAAAAGGGTCATGTATAGGATAAACTAGTGTATCCACTCTCTCAAATTAAACATTATCAACACATAGTAAAGTATCATTAAGATCACACGAAGACAATATATCTGTAACACTTAGTCCATTTGAAATGTTAAAAGTGCTAAGATTAGCTATTTTACCTTAAAGTTTGCAAGCAGACTCTTCTTTACCTTGATTACAAGTCTCCACTCTCATGCATATATTTTTGATTTTTTGGTCCAGGATACTATAGTATTTATCAACTCCTTAAATCTAGGATCCCTTTTAGGAAATTGGGTTCCTTCAATCTCCATGCTTGTACCTAAACAAGAATCCTTAAAAAAACAAGGACAAACAATATGGTTAGATGGGGTTTGTGGAAACTCTACCACTTCAATCCAAACATCCTTTCCTTTTTCTATCCTTGAGTTTCCACCATGCACTCCCTGAATCCTCTCAATCTTTTCTCTCATTTTTAAGATCGAGGGGAAGATATGCTTTAAGAGATCTATTCGACTCATTGATATTCTTGAAGTTAAATGGAACCCTTGCATCATTTGAGGTGTATCCCCTTATTTTGATAGGATTAATATTGAATGTTGGATATTTTAAACTTTTTGATTTGGTTTTGGTCAAGATTTCTTGACTTCTAGTTACATCCTTCTCACATTACAAAGGTATAAATTCATACCATTTGCACCCTTTCTAAGTTGATATTGACCCATCCTTTATTTATATTCAAACTTCTTATTATCTAACCAAGGAAACACTAACCATAAGTGACAATTTTTAACAGGGTAGATTTCACAACCTTTTTGTAGTCCCCTTTTGTTATAAGAATTTTTGCTACCTTTGAGATCCATATACCATTATATTCATATGGTATCTTTGTTTCAACACATGGGATTCCCAATTGTTCCACCAAGATGGGACTAATACAATTAGCATCAATAAGATCAACATGAAGTGTATATCCTCCAAATCTATAAATATCTACTATGAGTTTTCTCAACTTCATTTGTTTTCCATTTTCTTTATAGTAGTACCCTAGAAAGTATTTGTCAGGAGATAAAGCATGCCTCCCTTTCTCCCCAAATTTATTTCCAACATGCTAATATGACATCCTTCCTAATGGATACAAGTACCTAAACAAAGACACTAAATAAAACAAACAAATGATTAATGGTTAGCGAAAAAACCTTACAAATCACTCGATTACACACCTTTGTTTGGTCTTCATAATTGGTGCGGCCAATGTTGAGACTTGTTTAAGTTGGTGTGTTACAATGAGTTCAATATCTACTCAAAGTATGGATTGATTATTGTTTTTGAAGATAAATGGACGAGTCAACTAATCACACTTGAATCAAGAAACTAAAACTAGAAAAGCACACAAAGAAATAGCTAAACAAAAGAAAGGACTCTAGCACTAATAATCAACTTAGTAGATGAATTAGTTGTTGAGAATTAGTATTATGAAACAAAGAAATGAAATAAGAAAGTAAAGAAAAATTTTTTTAGAACCTTGAATTGAGCCTTTGGAAGTGTTTAGAAAGGATTAAAAATAAGTTTTGGTTGCCACAAAACTACTTGAGATCACCTAGGGTAAGTTTTGACCGCCGGCGGACTTAATGAGACTGTTGGGATTCCAATGAGGAATCTATCAGGGCAGTCTTCTGAAGAGCTTCCAAGAGGTAGACCGCTAGCCTTGGCAGAATGTTCACCCTCATCCGCTAATGTCACCCTTTACTATGTGTGCTTCCCACTTGTACAATATTCCTCCTTGAACTTTTCACTTTAGGGAATATTCCCTTTTTAAACCTTCCAAACCTTTCCTTTTTGGATCAAAGTTTCCTTTTTTCAACTTTCTTCTTTTGAAAGACTTGAATATCTCTTAAGAACACCAAGAAAACATACTACATTCTAATCCTTATATCTCCTTTGTTTTAGCTCAGATCTCTACCAAATTTTAAATTTAGACTCCTTTCAACACAAATATTGAACCCCCAGTACCTATATTCTTCAAACCTAACATAACCAATTTCCTGGGTCATGATGGTATCTGCTATCCTACCAGTAGGAGAATTAACCCTATAACCCATAGTCGTAAGCAATGGGTTACTATATCAAATACTCGCATGCACAAACATAGTAAGAGGAAATAGAAGGAGATCATATAAAATAAGAGAAATAGCACAGTATAAATAGAGTTAAAAAACATCCCAAAACCTGGAATAAGTGTATAAACAGCCTACAAATATAACGACCCTCGAGATTATTTTTGTGTTTTTGTGATTCTTTAGTTCTTAGAGGATTCTTGTAAATGCCCCATGTTGTTTATGACCTACTGGATCGATAGGTTGTATCCCTGGCAGTTGTTATAGTTTAATTTCTTTAAAATTATGGCCTTATAGGGACTTATGCAGTTTATATGATACTGAATGTTATTTTTTTCACTTCCGTTAAGTCTAGAATATCAATTTCATAAAGATTTCATATATGGAGTGTTAGAATTAGACTCCATTTCCATTTTGTGTGCATTTTGAAAAAAATTTAAAAATCTGTCAGGGTTTGGTCTGTAGGGACCGAGTTATCGATTAAGCAGTGCATCTATAAAATTTGTTTTTCACAAATTTTCTCAACTCTTTCTCATTTTCTCTCAAACTTTTTTGGATTCTTAGTGTCTGTTTTGGCAGCCTTGAAGTGTGATATCAAGGTTTTAATCCATAAAAACTTATTATGGTGATTCTACGATCATTTCTATCTGGTAATTCCTTATTTTCTTTATTATATAAAATTTTTGGGATTATATATTCTATTTTTATCGTTAAATTGAGACATAATTTATATCATATGATGTATGAGTTGTGCTCAACATGTTGGTATACATATTTCCTTTTCCAAGATATTAGGGTTTTTGGACCCATTTTTAGTTGGGATTTTGACCTCGTTATTTATATAGAAATATTGGTTTTATTTTACTCGTAATGACACATAGAATATATTTTCTCTATCCTCGTGTGATTTCGAGCTTCCTACATGATTATTGGATATTTGATCATGCTTCTCGAGGATATCACTGAATTTCAGGTAGGCTAAGATCTACTTTCTTCAAACTGGGTGTTAGAGTAGTGGGGAAGCAAAACAAAAATGGGAGGAAAAGGAGGCTACAAAACCAATAATGCCTAGGCCTAAGCCTTCTGCTCCCTTGCACAACGCCTTAAGAAGAAAGTGGAAGATGGAAACTCCCTCAAAATTATTAGTGTTTTAAATAAGTTGTCAATCAACATTTCGTTAGTGTAGGAACTAGAGAAGATGCATGTTTACACAAAGTTCATAAAGGATCTAATTTCTAAAAAATGAATAGTTACATAAAAACCGGAGAATGAATTACAGCATTGCAGTGCCATTGCTTTATATTCATTTGTCTAGAATAAAGCGGACCCTGCTACCTTTACTATACCTTATACCATCAGAGTGTTCTGATTCACTAAGGATTTGTGTGATTATATAGATAGTATTACTTGCAGTTTATAGTCAACTGGTCTTGGGATCCCCCTGACCGCTACTATGAGGTTTGATGGATCGCCCGATAAAAACTCCTATTGGTATCTTGTATGATTTCCTAGGGAAGGTTGAATCCTTCATATTCCATATGTACTTTGTTATTTTGGATTACAAAGCCAATTTTGAGGTGCCCATTATACTTGGGAGACAATTCCTAGATACTGGGAGAGCGTTAGTGGACATAGAGTGGCGTGAACTAAAATTCAGGCTGAATGATGATGAGGTTACCTTTAAAGTGCTGAATAATATAAAGCAGTCTAGAGAGTTGAGGGCGGTATCTGTTATAAATACTATTGATGAATCTGAGATTGTTGGTGTTGCTCCTTTTGAGGAGATGTTCATGACCAAAACACTAGCTGCTATGATGAAAAACCTGGATCTATCTCTATTTTTTGACTTTAGTGAAGTAGAGAAAGCTCTAAATGACCCAGGATTATTTTATTACTCTCCAAAAAAGTTTGACAATGACTTGAAGAATTGGGTGACTCCTCACAAAAATCCATCTACTGAGGAGCCCCTTATTCTAGAGTTGTCTACTCTCCTTACTAATCTTTATTGTGTGTTCCTTGGAGAAATGAATACTTTTTCAGTTATATTATCAACTGAGTTGTTGGATTCATATGTTGAGGATCTTATTTTTTAGTTGAAAAGATTCCAATGGGCCATTGCATGGTGTATTTCAAATATCATCATTATCCCATCCGATATTAGCACACATAAAATCCAGTTGGAGAAAAATGCTATACCGAGCATGAACCACCAAAGTAATCTTAATCCACCTATGCAAGAGGTGGTTAAGAAGGAGATCATTAAGTGGGTGGATATTATAGTGTTCTACGCTATCAATGACAGTTAATGGGTTAGTATAGTGCAGTGCATGCTGAATAAAGGAGGGATTACTGTGGTCCCAAATGAGAATAGTGAACTGTAATGACCCTTATGGTCATTTATGATAATTACGCAATGTTTTGCATCTTAAAGCGGTTTAGCAATTGCCCCAAGTCATTTATGACTTGTTGGGACCGACAGTTCGGATTCCTGGTGACTTGATGTTCAGAATGTTGGATTGGAATTCTGATGCTTCCATCAGCTCCGGAATGATGAATTTAGGCTAGGTGAGGTATTGGTTTAATTTTCTTGCATGCCGTTGTGAATTCGAGGTGTTGGCGGAGA
>JBDJHY011075114.1:0-10139 GCA_039654485.1 Withania somnifera
TTTGGCATTGCATCACAAGTTGTCATTAGCATTAGGAACAAAACAAAGAAATTGCATGAGTTAGCTGATCCTAGGACTGGAGGACATTATTCCTGAATTCATCTTATTCGAATTTCCATCAGTATTTGTAACTCAAGTCTCATACCTTTAACATCAAGGTAGAGGCATGTAAATAGGTTAACAGGAAATCAATAAGTTTTGTCCAAACACTGTATATATATATTTAAACACTACACCCAAAAAAATATTTAGCAACAATTATATTTTTAGGGGCATTAATTAGTTTCAATTACGTTTAAGCACTCTTTATAAATACCCCATTAAATTTAATGACAATTAACTAATGTCGATAAATTTTTTTACTTTCATATTTTATCGCCGTTAAAAACCTTTATTATTATAGTTATAGTGAAAAAGAATATACTCGATATCTACCTTATGTATTAAAACTAGTGGAGAGCCCACATTTATAGTTTGACTGTTAGGACAATATCACTATCCACGAAAATGGACTAAATTCTACCTTAGTTAAGTTAATAGATAGTATTCTTAATAGATGGTCTTGATCTTTTGATTTTACATAATAAACTACTCTAAATATAGTTTTGCTTCATAAAATTTTCTAGACAAATTTTTTATTTCTCATTGGACATAAATCAATTTATGTAAAAATGTAGGTGTAGTAAATACTATTTCAAATACTCAACAACAGACAAATTAATTGTATGAATTAACTGAAATAAGGTACTATAAAATAATATGAATTCTTCATAGACAGAAAGAGAATGATCGAAGGTGAGAAGCATCAACTTTGTCTAAGCACAATAAACAAGAAGCATAATCCCCTTCTATTTATAATTTTAGCTTCTGGCCAGACTCTGTCTAAATAATTGGCCCCATAAAAATTATGTTTGTAATTCAAGTTCAGTTCTGTCTTGCAAAAGTTAAAACTAATGGCTCTAGGACTACTGAAGTTCTTCCTGGGGAATATTTTCAACATGATGTCATTTAAAAAAAAATAGTAACCAAAAATAAAAATTCAAAATAAAACACTTTTAGAGACATCCTGCTTCCTCACTTCGTTATCTTTATTGAATTTAAAACTTTCATACAATGATACATTATGTTTGGATTAGGGATTTTCACACCATAAAATTACATGATTTGTCCTTCAAATGGATTGATCTTTTATTTTCTTTAAATGGGATACTCATTAATTTTTCTCTTTAGAGATTGAATTTAATGTTTAGTGGAGACTAAATTTTTTAAGAACTAAAGCCATGTTCGGACATAATTTATGAAATAATATGATATAAAAATATAAATTTATACCATGCGAAAAAGTTATTTATTATAAAAGACATAAATTAAAGATTAACACAAAATAGAGGCAAAAGTGTAAATGATACATTCTAACGGTTCAATAAAATCTATAACAAAAACTAAGCATGATTTGTATACTTTATGAAGTTTAGTCAATCTATACTGTATAATCAACATATATCACTATATAACTTGTAATTAGTGCTACTGTGACTGATTACACATGTATACAGTTGATATACACGGGCAACGATTACAAAACTATTACGGCTAGACGGGTGATTTCTTTTTTAATGGCGGAGTAAAGATCTTAAGATTCCTAAAAATCAATTTGTAGTATGTAATTATCTACAGTAAACCTAATTTAATAATCTAAAATTAAGCAAAAATATTGCTATAATCAATTGAACTATATCCTGGTAGACAGTTACATAATAATCTGTTATTCGTAATTAAATTTTTAAATGGACAGATTGAATTAAATTTAAGCGAATATAAATGAGCTGACTTAATAAATATGGTTCTTTCAAAAATTGCTTCGTAAAAACTTTAATAGGTTAAGATGTGAGTTATAACCCCAACCAGCCGTATTCTTACAAAGTTTAATTGTATCATTGTTCTTTCATTATTTTTTAATATCAAATAATAAAAAAATCCTTTTGAAAAGTTTTTGACAAGAGTTTTTATTGGTCAATGGGCTACATAAAAGCCTATTTTTCTATGGGTAAAGTATATAAATGACACTACTGTAGGAGTCAATTACTCCTCATACAATAAGTTTTTTGGAATTACTCCATAACTTTTTTTTTATGCGCAATACATATGGAGGATCACGATACAAAACTTAAGAAATCCTTCAGATACATATGGAGAATCGTGATACATAACTCAATTAACCTTCAGATACATTCGGATACATCTTAAGTCATTTAAATACATGGTTAGACATGTGATACATAATGTAGTCATTATATATACAATGTATCATGAATTATATATTACGAAGTTTCATATGTATCAAGCATAAAAAAGTGGTATATTCCGTAATATTTTAAAAATAGTGAGATCAAATATAAATGTAATAATTGATTTAATAAGTGAACGACCAAATCAATATATTTTCTTGTATTAACTTTGCCATCTCTATCCATAATGTCCCAACTTCGCATACAACAAAAGAGAAAAATTAGAAAAAAGAAAGAGTGGTGTTGCTATGATAAATAAAAAATAATAGACAAGTAAAGAACTATAATGAACCTTTCTGTTATTTTTATGTTATAGCATTTTTGTTGCATTTTATAACTTTTCTGTAGCGGTTTCAAGTATTTTTTGACTTGTCATGACTGGTGGGTTGGTTCATCTATCATTTGTTTGGTTGTTATGTCTGTTTTCCTAATTTAAAGCCTTAACTTTTGATATCGTTGCCTCCAGTCAATATTCCTTTAAAACAAACTCAAAATCGAATTCTGAAAGTTCTATTAGCTCTAAAACATAGATTTTGTACTAGATGGACTTTCTATTTGTGTACGGAAGCCCTCGTTGTTGCTTTGTGTATTTTTAATGTTTTAGCGTTTAAAGTTTTGACTTCGATAAACTTTTGATGATTGAAGCCTCGGATCGAAAATTTAACTGCGCTATCAACTCCAAAATATTGAGTTTGGGTTAGGCGAGTTGTTGGTCTGGGCCTCAGGCTAGCCAAACTCATTTTGTGTACTTTGTTGGAATTTCAAAAATTTAGGCCGAGGGTTGACTTTTGTCAATATTTTTTCAAAATGATTTCGGATCAGTATTTTATATGTAATGATAAGTCTGTAATGTTGTTTCCATGTAGCTAACATATTTGATTTGTGTTCGGCGGGTTTCAAACTTATTTCGAGTCATTACTCAAAATTTGGTTTTTGGATGAAATTGCTACAGCCTACAGTTACTGATGTACTGCCCTATTCTTCATCGCGATTGTGATCCCCTATCACGTGATCACGATATACAATCCTGCTTACCTTTTACGATTGCGATATGCATTTCACGTAATAGTGAACAATCCTCTCTCAGTTCATCGCAATCATGACCATCGCGATCGCGACGTATTGCATATTCCTTCTTCACAATCGCGACACTCCTTTACGTGACCGTGAAAAGAAATTCACCTGGCAGTATTTAAACCCAAAACCCTGAAATTTCTTTCATTTTCTCCATTTTTTTTCTTCAGAACTCAAATTTTCTCCATTGTTAAACCTTGGGAATGTTGGGGATTGCATTTTATTATTTTTTCTTCAATTATTGATAAGTTTCTACTCTAATTTCATCCCCAAAATTTCCAAATCCGTTCTTCACTTTATTCATTGATTTTAGCTTGTTCTTAGCGATCTTACTCCATTGGTAATGTGAGAAATGTGTTAATACCTTTTATTTGGAGTTTTGGGTTATTTAGCATGTGGGCCCATTTTGACTCAGATTTTGACTCCACGTATTATCTTATATTAATGAGTATCATTTGATTTCTATTAATGTATTATATTACTAGTTTCGTGATCATTTGAATTCATTTAAAGCATTTTGGAGTTATTTTCCTAGTACTTGCAAGCTTTCTCTTTGTACATTAGGTAGGCTATGGTTTACCGATCTTAGACTGGGTTTATATTTGAGATAATAGTAGTAATTAGCTATCATTGGATTGAGTTTTTAGGATTGGCACTTTTGATGTTGAGCGCTTCTTTTAGTCTAGTTCTTGGATTTTGCTTCAGTATTATTATGATTATGGATTGTACTATGACCTTATATGGTATTGTATTGAATTTGGAACATAAATGTCAGAATTATCAAGAATGTTCATGATTCCCGGACGTCAACTAGATGGTTCTTAGTTACTGTAGTGATACCGAGCCTATGCAGGGCCAATATGAGCGATTGTGATCTATTATTTGTGGTTATGCATGAGATCATCATAAAAATTAGTTTCTTATACATTAGTTTTTATTTTTTTATGGTCAAGAGCCCAACATCCTCGATTTTAAAACCTTGTATGGTCTTATGGGTTTAGTTTCAGAATTATGAGATTAAAATGAGTATAAAATAATGATTTATACAAGTTTTCGATGATAAAAGGTTAAAGATGGATTTATCCACTATTTTCGAGCTAATACTAGACTCAGTTGTGGTGTAGATCTAGACATTAAGTTTTCTATTGATTTTAGACCCGATTGAAGTTGGGCATGGTTATTGATATTTGATATTATTAAGGTGGACTTGATAGAGATACGACTATAGTATGAGATTATGAGTTGCATACGGCTACGACCTACATGGACCTTGACGATCCGGGCTTGCAGGCGACTATATTAGGGGTATATGGATTTTGGTATTGAGTTAGAACTAGGCACTAGTCTCATTTCCATTGCTCCCTATTGTATAGCACTAACTAAGTTGAAAGAGCTCAAGACTTAACTTCAGAACTTGTTAGATAAGGGTTTTATTTGCCTAGTGTTTCACCTTGGGGTACTCCTATGCTATTTGTGAAGAAGAAAGATGGTTCTATGATCATGTGTATTAATTATAGGCAGCTTAATGGTGTGACTGTGAAGAACAAGTATTCTAGCCTCACATTAATGATTTGTTTGACCAGTTTTAGGGTTTTTCCATCTGTTCTAAGATTGATTTGAGATCGGTTTACTATTAGTTAAGGATCAGGATTGAGGATATCTCAAATACAATATTTAGGATGCAATGTGGCTATTCTGAGTTTCTTGCGATGTCTTTTGGGTTGACTAATGCACCCGCATCCTTTATGGATTTGATGAACCATGTGTTAAGGACCTACCTTGATTCCATTGTGATCATGCTCATTGATGATATCTTGGTGTATTCGAGTAGTAGAGAGTATCATGAGCGTCACTTACGAATTGTTCTTCATACTTTGAGAGACCATCGGCTTTTTTCCAAGTTCTCAAAATGTGAGTTTTGGCTCGAGTCATTTGTATTTCTTGTACATGTGGTGTCTAAGGAGGGTATTAGAGTGTATTTGAATAAGTTTACAAATGTTCGTAATTGGCCTAGACCGACTACTCCTACAGAGGTTTGTAGCTTTGTTGGACTTGCTAGTTACTTCCGTTGTTTTGTTGAGATATTCTCTTCCATAGAAAATCCATTTACTAGATTGACTAGAAAGAATGTTCCTTTCCAGTGGTATGATGAGTGTGAGGCTTGATTTCAGTGGCTTAAGACTATCTTGACTTCTGCTCCTACATTGACATTACCTGTTGAGGGTTAGAGTTTTATGGTTTATTGTGATGTCTTTGGTGTGAGTCTTGGTTGTGTTTTGATGCAGTATGGTCATGTTATTTGTTATGCTTCTAGAAATCTTAAGGTTCATGAGCGCAACTACCCCACCAATAACTTGGAGTTAGAGGTGGTAGTCTTCACGCTCAAGATTTTGGCGCTACTTTTATGGAGTCCATTGTGAGTTTTCACCAATCATCATAGTCTTTAGTAAATTATGAGTCAGAGGGATCTTGATGCTCGCAAATAGAGGTAAATTGAGTTGCGGAAGGACTATGATATTTCAATTTTGTATCATCTGGATAAGGCAAATGTGGTAGCAGATTCCTTGAGCCGAAAGTCGATGAGTGTAGTGGGTTGGTTGTTTAATAAGTTTTGAGAGGCTATTAGCCTTAGACGTTCAGTCTTTGGCTAACATATTGGTTAGACTTGAGCTCACAGATTCAAGTTGTAATTTATCTAGTATTGAGGCCAATTCTTCATTGGTCAACCAGATCCAGTATCGTCAATCTGAGGACCCAGGCTTGGTTGATATTCGTGGTCAGTTGTTGTGGGGTGAGATCCACCAAGATACATTAGGTTCAAACGGTATTTTGAGGTTTGAGTGCTAGATTTGTGTTCCTGAGGTTGATGATTTGATTTAGTTTATCCTCCGTGAGTTCCATAGTTCTCGTTATTCCATCCATCCAGGTGTGGCAAAGATTCATAGAGATTTGAGGTAGGTTTACTAGTATTTAAGTTCATTTCTCGGTGCTTGAACTGTCAGAAAATTAAATTTAAGCATAAACTGAGTGGTTTGATGCAGAAGCTTCCGATTCCCGAGTGGAAGTGGGAACAGATTACTATGGATTTTATTTTAGTATTACCTTTCACTCCTCGTATCCATGATTTGATTTGGGACACTATTGACAGGTTAAATAAGTTTGCGCACTTTATTTTGGTTTATATTATATATAGCGTAGAGAAGTTAGCCTTCATTTATGTCCATCAGGTGGTTAGAATTCGTGGTATTTTGATTTTTCACTTTATTTGATCGTGATTCTTAGTTCACATCTCAGTTTTTAAGAATGGTTTAGCATGGTATGGGTACTGAGGTTTATCTCAGCATAATATATCACCCTATATAGACGGTCAGTTCGAGAGGACCATTTTTGTCCTGGATGAATTGAGGGCTTGTGTTCTTGGATTGGTGGTTCGTAGGATAAGCATTTGGCTTTGATAGAGTTTGCATAAAATAACAGGTACCACTCCAGTATTTAGATGGCTCTTGCTAAGGCTTTGTATGGTGACAGTATCGTTCCCCTATTAGCTAGTTAAGTGGGTTTAAGTCTAGGTTGTAGAGTACATATCTACTGTGGATGCTTTAGACATAGTTCAGTTAATTACGGATAGACTTCGGGCACCCTAGAGTAGACAAAAAAGTTATTCAAACCATTGTCATTGTGCCTTGGAGTTCAGTGTTGGTGAGCTATTTTTCTTACGGGTATCTACCATGAAGGGCGTGATGAGGTCTGGGAAGAGGGGAAAATTTAGGCCTCGGTATATTATCCCCTTTGAGATTCTTGATTGGATTGGTAGTGTTGTTAATAGATTAGCCTTGACCCCTATGTTTTCAGATGTGCATCTGATGTTTCATGTGTCTATATTGAGACAGTATATCCTACATAAGTCACTTTCCTTTGTTATTATTATGTTCAGGTCGATGAAGGATTATCGATCATTGAGGAGCCAATTCTAATTTTATCTAGAGAAGTGAGGAAGTTGAGCTCTAGGGAGATTCCCATGGTTAAGGTTCAGTGGATGGATCGTCCCATGGAGGAGGTTACTTGGGAGATCGAGAGTTAGTTGAGGTCTCTGTATCCGCATCTGTTTGAGCATTTGGGTACTTTCTTATTCTTACTTTTGAGGATAAAAGTCCTTTTTAGTAGTGGATGGTGTAATGTCCGTTACAGTTATTTTTGAGTTTTTGCATTTTCTTGCATCTTAGAGCTTTCTTGTAGCTTCTCTAAGTCATTTTTTCCTTATCAAAACTAATGATTTGGTTCTCGGGTTATTCATTTGGTCGTTATGTCTATTTCCCTATTTTAGAGCCTTCACTATTGAAATCATTAACTTCACTCAACATTATGCAAGAATGAACTTAGAATCAAATTCCAATAGTTCCATTAGCTCCAACACGTGGATTTTGGTATATATGCACTCTTGGTTTGGGTTTAGAGGCCTTGGTTTTGCTCTTGTCTTATTTTGCATAATTTATGTGTTTGCTAGTTCTTAAGTGGAGCTTAGGTGGTTATTTAGTTAACAGAGCCTCACATAGAAAATCTGACTGCACCATCAGCTTCAGAACGTTCAAGTTTGGATTAGGTGAGTGGTTCATTCAGGCTTCGGGCCAATCGAGATCATTTCAAGTACTCAATTGAAAGTTGGTTAATTTGGCAAAGTGTTGACTTTGGTAAATATTTCCTCAAAATAGACTTGATCGGAATTTCATCTACGTCATTGAGTTTAGAATGTTGTTTTCATGTAAGTAGCATATCTAATTTGTGTTCATCGAGTTCCTAACGCATTTCGGGTCCTTTATCAAGCTTATTTTCTTAGTTGAAACTTGCTGATACATCAGCTGCTGATGCAGGCCCTAGTTGCCCTTTGCATTTGCAGAGCAGGGCTGCATTCGTGGTGAGCCCGGATTGGTCAACTACCGCATTTTAGATGATTTGTAGAGAGGCGTCTTGGACTGATTTCCCTATTTCCTTCTATGCGTTTGCACCCACACCATCGCGTTTGAAGTGGGTCAGCAAAATGGTTGACCGCATTCCTGGTCACCTAGTAGCGTTCGCACAGGTATTTCACCTGGTAGTATATAAAACATCAAACTCAAATTTTATTCACTGTTTATCACCTTTTCACTCTAAAATCACCATTTCCAATCCTTGGCATTTTGCACGTGATAGTGGGTGACATTTAAATAGATATCTTGTTTATTATTCTTTGATTATTGCTAACTTTACACTTTAATTTCTCCAAATTTCAACCTAAAATTTCCAATTTATTCTAGTGAGTTCTTCACTTTATTTCATTGATTCTAGCTTATTCCTTGCTCGTCTAACTCTAAATTTTGGGTATGAGTTCCACGATGTGGGAACTATGTTGTACCTTTTGTTTGGAGTATCGAGTTTGTAGGCACGTAGGCTAGTTTTGACTCATATTTTTACCCTAGTATTTATAGGTATAGTTTGACTCGTATTAACACATAGATAATTATTTTGCTAATTTAGTGATTGTTCGAGCTTGTTTGTGCGTTTTTTGAGTTGTTCGAGCTATATGGGCTTATTTTACTCAATATTTACAAGCTTATCTTTGAATGTCAGGTAGACTATGGCTAACCGATCTTAGACTTGGGTTATATGAAATAATTGTACTAATTAACTATCCTTGGGTTGGGATTTCTAGGTTGGTACCCTTGACCTGTCTACTTCTTTAGTACACTTCTTCGTTATGCACTGGGGTTGCTTTCGCCATTATAGTTACCTTGTGACTATGAGTGATCTTGATTCACTTTGTAACATAGGTGATGGGTTTATTAGGAATTTCCGTGAGTTTCGTACATCGACTAGCTGATTCTAGATGATATAATAGTTGGACATATGCAGGACCGACAACACTTGTTGCGATATTGTTGTGACTGAGCATCTCATCATTAGGAAACTAGTTTTTATGAATTGGTTTCTACTGCTTTATGTCCAGGTCCCAACATCACTGATTTTTTAAAATTTTCATGGTATCGCAGGACCTTTTTTCAGTATTATGAGATAAAATGAGTATTTTAAAGATGATTTACTGGTTTTGATCATAAAAAGGATAAGTAAAGATCTAATCACTGTTTTGAGTTATTACTAGACTTGGTTGTGGATAAGAGATAGATGTTGATTTCATTTTGGATTTAGTACCGGCTGTAGATGGGCACGGTCATTGGTTCTTGATTTTGATATAGACCAGTTAGAGGTTCGAATATAATTTACATTTATAAGAGTTCAATTTACTTTATGAGTTGGGTTGTATGTGGTTGTAGCATCAATAATGCTATGAGCCTAGGTAGGAGTCCTCAACCTCATCCAATCACAAATATTTACAACTTTAGTCGGATCCACCATAATACCCTCTTTGGACACCATATGTCCAATAAATGCAACTAACTCGAGCCAAAACTCATGCTTTGAGAACTTGGCATAAAGTCGATGATCTCTCAAAGTCTGAAGAAAAATCCACTAGTGTCGCTCATGATCCTTTATACTCCTCAAATAAACCAGAATATCATCGATGAACACGATTACAAAGAAATCAATGTAGGTCTTGAACAAACAACTCATTAAATCCATAAAGGCTACGTAAGCATTAGTCAACCCAAAAGACATCAATAGGAACTCATAATAACCATAACGTGTCCTAAATGTTGCCTTTGCTATATCCTCATTCCTGATCGTCAACTGATGGTAACCTGATCTAAATCAATTTTAAAAAAGATGGTAGAGCTTAGTTGGTCA
>JBDJHY011075225.1:2679-14105 GCA_039654485.1 Withania somnifera
GTTTTCCTAAAGTTGATGATTTGATTTGTATGATAATGGATGAGGCTCATAGTTGCATGTATTATATTCATCTAGGTATAACCAAGATGTATCATTATTTGAAGTAGCATTATTAGTGGTGCTATATTAAGAAGAATATATTGGGCTTAGTGGCAATATGTCTGAATTTTCAAAAGTGAAGTATGAGAATTTACAATTTGATGGTTTATGATAAGTTGTTATTTTACAAACTTATTAGTCTTTTGATAATTAATTATTGCATTATTTTGTATCATTATCAAGTGATCTTTCTTTTAAGTTCCTTATGTTTGTTTGTATTAAAGATTCAAGGTGATATGTAGGAAATGCAATAAAAAAGGCAAAAATATTATGAAAAGAAACTCTAATAAGATAGGAGTTAATCTAGAACTCAGAACTAAAGACTGATGTTTATGCAGACCAAAGACGCCTATCTACTGCTATATACTCCTCTACATAACGGAAGCAGAGAAAATTTAGCGAAGAATTATATGGACTGTAGATGATCATTTGGTAATGGAATTATCAACCGCATAGTTAGGTAGGGGTCAATTTTAACATATTTTGTAGGTTGAGTATCTAGTATACAAATAGTATTTCCTAGAGTTTTGTATAAAGGTTTATGACTTTTTTTTTCATAAGTTAGTAGTATAGTGGATAGAGAAAATCGTTGGTTTCCTTGTTAGTAAAATTTTCCAACATTGAAGTGAACTTTAAATCTTGAGAGTTCAAATTTCAGATTTCTTAATTCTATTTATGAATGCTTTTATAAATAACCCATTAGGTATTGTTTCTCTCCTTTCAATTATTAGTAGAGAAATTTTTAGATAGCGGGCTTGGGATCGTAGATGTGAATCGATGAGAAGGTGTTGTTGATTATCTTTGAGTATTGGATAATTCCAATGTGATTAATGATTAATTTAAATTTTAAATGTTATTATTGGTTGTTGCAAACATCAATTTAGTCCATTAATCTTTATTTTTCCTGAGAGATTAGATGATGATTGGGTAATAAAGCCATTAAGAGTACATCAGTTTTGTAATGGCCCTCAGGCTATTTTTGTGATCCCGATGATTTCTTTGCATTTATATTGTTCTTGTAGTTTTCCTAAGTTATTTGCGACTTGATGGGATTGGTAGATTGGCTCCTGGAAGTTTTATAACTTAATTCCTTTATAAATATAACTTCTTCGAGAATTACTAAGTTTATACGATCCCGAATCATCTTTTCATCAATTTCGTTGAGTTAGAAATATTAATTATATAAAGATCTCATATATGAAATGTTAGAATTATACTCTGTTTCTATTCCATGTGATTTTTGAAACATTTTAAAAAAAATGTCAAGAAAACCCGCAGTGACCGATAAATCGGTTGCCAATAAATCGACCACTTGACTGATAAATCGTCTAGGGCTGATAAATTGACCACCTTTATCGATAAATTAGCCCGTCAGTGGTTGACCTACAAAAAGGCCTTTTACGATCATTTTCTTATTTTCTTCCAAATTCAAGTTGTTTTCTTGATCTCTTGAGCTTAGGTTTGGATATTTGAAGAGGGTTATTGAGGTTTTAATCCATAGAAACCCATTATGGTGGGCCTACGCTTATTTCTACCAGGTAATCTCTTACTTTTGCAATTGTAATTAAGCATTCTGTGTTGTATATAGATTCTAGGACTTATATCTTCATTTTCTACCATGAGTTTATGCCCTATTATGTACCATACGATGTCTAAGTTGTGATTTATGTATAGGTACAAATATTTCATCATTCTGAGCTATTAGGGTTTACAGACCCATTTTTATCCTGGATTATAACCCCACTATTATATAGCAATATGGGTCTTGTTTTACTCTTTGTGACTCGTGGTTGCTACATTCGTGTGGTGCCAATCTCATTCGTGATTCTTTGGATATTTGGGCATGCTTCTCAAGGATATCACTAGAATCTAGGTAGACTATGATTTACTTTCTTCAAATTGAGTATTAGTGTACTATATGTATGGTAAAGTATCAGCTTGGGGCTGGGAGTATTAGTCGGGCACCCATATGCTTATTCTTCCGGCCTATGGTCTACTTAGCTGGCTAGTAGCTTTGTTACTTACTTAGGGCAATTGTACCCTACCCATGTGTCTCACACCAATTATGGGACATAGTATGGTTAGACGAGGAGTGTAACATTTTGTGCGTATTGTTTATATGCTGACTCTAGAATGTAGATTGGTTAGGAAGGGATGATACTAGTTATTAGACATTAGTAACTATTCCCTAATTTAGGTTGGTGTCTTTAGAGACGATCTAGATAGACTGATTATTCTTTGTTCTACTTGAGATATTGTGTAAGATTAGGGAATGTAGGTCCCTTTAGGCCATAGATAGCTGGATACAACTCTATATGACAATTAGCAGCCTTATGTGATTTTATCATACCTAGCAAGGTACGACTATGCTAGATAGTAAGATGCCTTATGTGATGACATCGTACCTAGATAGGTATAACTATAATGGATATTTTTTTCCTTATATGATTACATCGTACCTATATAAGTATACTATACTGGATAGTTAGCTGACTTATATAATAACATCATACCTATCCAGGTAAGGGTATGATGGATAGTTAGCTACCTTATGTGATAACATTGTATTAGACACGACTTTGTTGGATAGTTAACAGCCTCATGTGATGAATTCATTCCCTAGCTCGATGCGAGCATGGCAGTGAGTTGTATTAGGCTGAGCTGCGATAGTATATTTTCCCCCTATACCAGTGTGCACTAGGCCCTTAAAGGGCTCCTTCTGCAAAGTTGTGCCCTTTTTGTTGCGGTCACTCATGGATTGGGAGCATATTTGGCTAGAAGAGGATGTACCTGGTGACTAAGGCTTGGTAACCATCCTATGGATTCTATTTAGCGTCCTTAGACCAGTTGCCCTATTGGTTGACTCTGTGTGGCTAGCGTGCACTGATAGTTTAAAAGGTAACTGGATTATGATAGCATAATAATCAAAAATTTCTTTCTTATACATTTTATATATCCACGACTACGGTGGCAGTATGGAGCTATTTTATTGCATCAACTGATCTATTTTCTCATTAGCACTCAAGTTTTTGGGGTATTGCCTACTTGGCAACTGTTAGGATTTCACTGCAGTTTTAGTTCACCTATTTGGTTGGACTTGAGTTCCACTATGATATGGTATATGGGTTGAACCAGAGATTTGTCATTTTTTCCTGATGACTATACCATTAGTGGGCTAGCTATCAGCTTTCCATACAGGTGTGAGTCCCTCAACGGGCCTTGCTGACCTGGGTTACTATAATTAGTCCATGATGTGCAATCCAGGGGAGGGGTATACTAGGGAGTAATCGAATATGGTTCAATTCCTCAGTGGGTCCTACTTAATTTGGGAGTACACCAAATAGGGAGCATCTCGACACTTATTTATGTTATATGCAATTTGAGTCCTCCGTGGGTCCCTCTTGATTTAGGAGTATACAAGAGAGGGATCATCTCGTCACTTATTTACATGGTATGCTGTCTTAGTCCTCTATGGGTCCCTCTTGGGTAGAAAGTATCCCAAAGATCGAGCATGCAGGTACTTATGTAGGTGGTTCATGGTTTGAGTCATTCGTAGGTCCCTATTGATTAAGGAGTATCCCAGAGAGGGATCATGCCAGCACTTTTTTAGTTTTCTAGCATCCCTTTGCATTGCATCTCTATGCATTGACTTTTACTCTTCCAGACTTACAGGGTGAGTACTTGTTGGGTTACTTGGTTTCTTGGGTGAACCTACCGATTGAATGGGGTGTCGGCCGAGTTTGTTTTCTAGTGGACTTTGTGGTTTACTTTTATCTCTGATAGGTACTATTCATTCATTTGCTATATTTTCTATTAGCTTATGTTGGTGATGGTGATGTATTTTTATTTGTTCTTCTATGTGTCGATCACTCATGGTATATGTCGTGTTTGGTCATGATTTTCTTATGGCCCAAGTTTATGTGTGATACCTTGATAGTGGCTTCCTTCGTACTTGTTAGCTGATACTACACATCTAATAGCTGACCCTTTCACTACGCATAGTAGCTATCAAAGTATTTACCTTATTTCTATTATACATTATGTTCCACAATGCTACTTGTTGTTGAGCACTCTTTACCTTGCTTGAGCTTGCTTTTTCTTGGTCATACTATGATGCCTACTGGGTACTATTGTTTTTGGTACTCATGATACAATTCTGTATCTCCTTATGATATAGGTCTTAGTACAAGTAATCGAGATGAGTAGTCGGTATGTAATGACCCGCTCAATCATTTCCCTACCTTTTGTCTTTTCCTATGCTTAGAGATATTTGTAGTTGACCCAAGTCATTTATGACTTGATGGGACCGGTAGCTTGGTGCCTTGATGATTGTTTGCTTGTTATCTCAGTTTCCCTATTTTAAAGTTTCAAGTTTAAACAATGGAACTCGAGAAAGAAATTATAGTAAATGCACTTGGAATTGAATTCTGATAGTTCTGTTAGCTTTGGAATGCTGACTTTGGTCTAGATTGACCTTTACTTTATGTCATGGGCTTTTCGTTTTGAGTTTGGGCTGCTTTGTGGAAATTTAGCCCAATCGAATCTCATTTCGGAGTGTGGGTGGTCTTTTGATGATTGGAGTATCGAATCGAGATTTTTTAGCTCCAAAATGTGGAGTTTGAACTAGTTGAGTTATTGGTTTTCTTCCCGGGTCGCCCTAGCTTGTTTTGAGTAGGTTTGTGGATGCCCTTAGTTAGGCTCCTTTTTAATCCATTTGGATTTGGGGTCTTTTTCCCTTAAACAGCCTTCGATGGGTGTTTCATCAATTCTATTGAGTCTGTGGTGTGTTCTCTAACCAAAATGCACTCTTAGTTTATTAGAACTGGACTCTGAATGCTCATTTTAAATCCCTTGGTGTTTAGCCATTGGGCCACCATGGTGAGGTCACCCCTACACCCAAGGGGCTGTCCTAGCAAAGGTTTCCCCAACGCCAAGGCAGCCGCCCCAGTGAGGTTGCGCCTATGGCCAAAAGAGCGCCCCAGTGACCCCCTACACTCTATAAATAGGGCATCTCCCATTTCATTTTCAAATGATTGTCCCTCCTTGAGTTGTGAGATGGTTTTTGGCTATTTTAAGCCATGGGACATTGCGGAGAGTTACGTGGGTGATTATGGGAGTTTACGGTGCTTATTTTTCCAGGTAATTCTCATTGTTTTTGCTATTCTTTATTTTTGCAAAATATTTTTATTTAATTACTTTAGGCCTAGTGTTACCCTTCGATTTGATGTCGCCTTAAGCTTATGTTTTTTTACCACAAGTCCCCTGAGCTGAGGGATATGCGTTGGTATATTTAGTTTATTTTTCGACTGTGTAGCCTGCTCCCCACCGGATTTCTAATTGCAATATGGGTCTTAGTGTTCAAATTTTGACCCTTGGACTTTTATTTGTTTAGTTTTGGGTGGTATCAACTGTGTTAGGCTTCGGTTTCACCGTGCATTCCCTTGGGGATTTTAGCCAACATCTAGGTAGGCTAGGTTTATTTTGTGCATTTTATGGCAAGTTGTGTGGGATGGGTTATTTAGGTTGATTGTGATTCTTCTATTAACACTCTTGTTGGATTCCCGGGGCCCATGAGAGGTCATAGAGGGTGAAGGGTTGTTTTCCCGGGTCTTTGCCACTATGTAGAGGCCATTGACCTTGGGAACTAATTTAGCTATTACGCAACAAGTGTGGTCAGATGAGCTCCTAGCTGGTGGCCTTGTGCCGATCATAGAATTTATTTACTTCCCGTTTTCATTTCTATTTGACATATTGTTGGTACTATACTTCTACTCTTTTATATTTATTGTTTGGGTTGGTTATTGGCACTAGCCCTTATTTTGTTATTGGGAATAAAGGGTTGGGCTCTTGTTTGGTTATTGGTACTAAAGGGTTGGGCCCTTATTTTGTTATTGGCACTTAAGGGATGGGCCCTCGTTTTGTTAATGGCACTAAACGGATGTGCCCTTGTTACTAGCATTGACAGGTGGTCTGTTCCCGAGGCTGATATTGTTCTACTTTCTTTCATGTACCTGTGTATTTTTTTAGTATGGTGTGCGCTCACCGAGCTTAAAGAGGAGTCACAGTGGGTTTTTCTATGCTATTTGTGCTTACCAGCGAGATGGGGTACCAAGTAGGTTTATCTATGCTGCTTGTACTTAACAATGGTATGGGATGCTAGGTAGGTTTTAGCGTGTTTACTTCCTATTCCTTATTTAGAGGCATTCTCCTATTCGATCTCTATTCGTGGTTCACGCGTATATGGTATCATGATTAGTGAGGTTTTAACGAAGCTGGAGCATATGTATGTTCCCTTACTACATTTTGGGTTCTCAGATATTGGTCTATGTAGATTGCATCTACCATGTTCAGCTCTAGTAGATCTATATTGGCACGTTCGATATCTTCTCCGCTTCTTATTATAGTTTCATTGCTTCATTTACTTCTTTCTTACTACGATTGACTTGTTTTAGCTCCTCGCCTTTATTACTCGTATTTTATTTTAACCTAGTCGATCGATGATGTCTTTTGGGTACCTTATGTCACGACCCAATTTTGCAAATCATGATGGCACCTACTATACCACTATTAGGAAAACCAAACCCCGTAGTCCAAAACTGAAGAGGAGAACTACTATATTAAATGTGGAAGTCTATCAAAAGTCAAGATAAAATAATAATTTGCTAACATCTTAAAGAATAACATAATCTACCCAAAAATTGAGCTTGGAAATAGGAGCGGGTGACTATGGACTTTATTTTTGGGTTGCCATGGACTAGCAGAGGTTTCAATATGGTTTTGTACAATGTAGATCGACTAACCAAGTCAACACACTTTATTCCTACTCATTCCTCTTATAATGTTGAGTGTCTGGCTCAAATCTACATTCGTGAAGTGGTTAGAGTGCATGGTATTCCTGTATCTATCATTTCTGACAGAGGCACCCCAGTTCACTACGCAGTTTTTACAAAGCACAAAATTTCATCCGTAGATAAACAGTCAATCTAAGCGAACCATTTAGGTGTTGGAGGATATATTGAGAGCTTGTGTGATAGACTTGGTAGGTACTTGGATCACCACCTACCCTTGGTAGAATTCACTTATAATAATAGCTATCACTCCAACATTGAGATGGCACCATTTGAGGCATTGTATGGTAGATAGTGTAGATCACCTACTGGTTGGTTTGATGGTTTTGAGGCCAGAATACAGTCTACAAACTTGTTGCATGATTTGTTGGATCAGGTTTGATTGGTTCATGATAGGTTGAGTGCAACCCAAAGTAGGCAAAAGAGCTATGCTGATCGTAGGCTTTGTGCCTTAGGGTTTGGAGTTGGTGATAAGGTGTTTCTACAAATAACACCTATGTGCAATATAATGAGGCTCAGTCAGCGTGGAAAGGTTATTCCCAGGTATAGCGGGCTATATGAGATTTTGGAGAGGGTTGGTGATGTTGCCTATAGGTTGGCACTACCTCTTATGCTATCAGTTGTGAATCCGGTACCATGTTTCTATGTTGCGGTGGTATATGCCTAATGAGTCACATGTTATCCGCAAGGATCCATTACAGTTGGATGAAAATCTTTCATTTGTTGAGGAGCCAGTGAAGATTTTGGCTAAGGAGGTGAGAAAATTGATGTCCAGCGATATTCATGTGGTTAAGGTGAAGTGGAGTCACTGTTCGATCGAGGAAGCTACGTGGGAGATCGAGAGTGAGAAGCCAAAGCAGTATCCATAACTGTTTGAGGCATCAGGTGCATTCTTTTCCCAGTTATTTCATGCTTTTACTTGACTTTCAGGGACGAAAGTTCTTTTATAATGGATGTTGTAATGACCCTCATGGTCATTTGTGATAAATATGTGTTGTTTTACATTCTAGAGCATTTCGATAGTTGGCCAATTCATTTATCACTTGTGGGGATGACAGTTCAGATCCTTTGCGACTCGGTTGAGAAATATCTCAAATTTCCTATTTTAGAGCCAACTAAGTACTCGTTGACCACAGTCAATTTTCCTTCAAGAAGATCTTGAAATTTAATTTCGATAGTTCCGTTAGTTTGATTTACATAACAAACCCAACATTGACCTTAAGTATGTGTTTTGGAGGTTTCCTTTGCAAGTTAGGCGAGATTGCTGATTTTTGTTATGTTTATAGCCTAAAGAGGAGCTTGAGTGGTAATTTGATGTTCGGAGTGTCAGATTGGAATTATGACACCTCCAACAGCTCCGTAATGATGATTTTAGATTAGGTGAGGCATTGGTATAATTTTTGGAGTTATCATTGCATTTTTGAGGTGTTGGTGGAGAAGTGTACTTTTGGCTACTTTTGGTTTGAGGGGTCATTTTGCTTAAAAAACCTCGAATTTAAGTTTCATCAACTTCATTGAGTCCAGAATGTCGTTTCCATATTGTTTGTATATTTAGTTTGTCAAAATTGGACTCCGTTTGATTATCGAAGCCCCATTTGGATATTCTGATAAATCAAACTTTCTTATTACTGCTTAATTGTCTTTATTGGTTACTTGTTGTTTCATGTTTTGTGGGATTAGTGCCTTATATTCTTATTCAATTATTTTATCCTTTCACTTAGGGTTACCGGTATATCGACCATGTTCTATTCCTATTTTCTTTGATTCCCTTTTATTGAGTTATTATTCATATATGTTTTTGCAAGGATGCTAGGTACGTTTTCTTCCATTTCCTGAGATTGTGTTATGTGATTAGCTAGCGATATCATTCTATGTGACACATGATTCGTAATTGAGTTGCTAGTGTCTCGTATTGTGCTATTTCTTCTGTGACCCTTTTTCTTGTACTTTGTTATTTACTGCTTATATTATTTGTTATGTGCTCAGTGGGCCCTCAAAGCCTACTTTGTACGGGCTGCTCTGGCGAATTGTACTCATACTACACTTGCACATGTGAAGATCCAAGTACAAGTTCCCGTTCGTGATATACAGACATTTGTTCTTTCAGATCTTATTCACATCGGAGATTCAGGATGAGCTTGGCGTCCAACTAGTTCCTGTTTCTCTTTGGACTTATATTTTATTGATCTCCATTGTATTTCAGAGACATAGTTATAGTATACATACTTCAGTTTTATCATTTTTGTACTTATGGTTTGTTTGACACTGATAGCGTATTTTGGGTAGACTATGTAATTCTTTCAAACTTTCACAACGTATTATGTTATCGTGACTTTTGATATACTTCAACATTGAATATAGTAGTCCTTAACTTCGGCTATGGACTACGTGGTTTGGTTCTCCTACTGGTGGTATAGTAGGTGCCATTATGATGTCGTGACAAGTTGGTATCATACCTAGGTTCGTCAGTGTCAGTGTATAGAACCAGTGTCTAGTGAAGTCCTGTGGATCGGTGCAGAGACGTCCATGGCTTATCTTTAGGAGGATATGGTGGCATTTAGGAAATGACTTCTCCTTCTTGATTCTAATTCGTGTGTTCTTCTTTAGATGTTTCCCCTTAAACTTATTCGTTCACATTCATTCTTTCGCGATGGTGCATTCGAATGCTCCCACAAGCAAGAGCAGGTACTCAATAACAGTAGCTAGGACTCCTGTGAGGGGAAGAGTCTGGGAGCACGACAACGTTAAAGGATGTGCTAGGGTCATCGAGACATCTAGAGCCCAAAATGCGTGTAGAGGGTTAGTTCCAGCCATAGACAAATGGTCGTAAGATATTTCTTTACAGCATACAGTGGACTTAACATCAGTTTTGGCACTGACTAGATTTTCAACCATGCCAGTTCTACAGAATTTGTTGCATGAGATTTTAGGTGTAGTCAAGGGAGGAGCGTTAGTGTAAGTACCTCCTATCTAGGGTGATGATTTTCTTGTACGAAGAGGGTTTAGGTGTCTGTACTAGTGTCAGATTTTCATCACTTAATATGAGGTTCATTTTTATGAGATGATTCGGCGTACTGTAATAGTTTTCCCTACTAAATCGATATAGAGCACAGATATTTTCGGATGGGTTGATTTTGCCTCTTTAGTTAGTGGTGGAGCCCTTGATAATGGCAGGCCATTCTTTTGCTCAGGTGTTGGCCCATGCGAAGTTACTTCCATGTCAATTCTACAGAGTGCCAGAGTCTATTCAGAAGTACCAATGGGTGTCTTTAGAAGAGTATCAAATTAGAATGAGCTGAATTGGTTTTTAGTAGGGGTCGTTGATTGTGTGGAACAATGTGGTATCTTTGGACAGGATGACTAGACATATCCCTACAATATATTATATGAGGTATGAAAGGATGTTAGGTTTCTTTAGGGAATTAGTTTCACCTCTTCTGTATGATGGAAGAGAACTTGGTAGTAGTAGGGAATATCCTTGGGAAGTTCTTCTAATTATAGTGGCCATTAAGGAAGCTTACTGTGACACCTATAGGGATGGTAGTCTGGAAGTTTTCTAAACGATGAGGTCTGGTTATGATCTATCTCATGATATGAAAGACAAACACCCTGGGGTTTTCTTGATGTATGCCTGGTTGTAGAATAAGGCCGGTGATTGCCCCTTTCCCAGGGTTCTTTTGTTGTAGCAACCTAGGCAGAGTAGCATAAGTTTGGGTCCATCCCATCCATCTCCTCCTTTGAGTTTTCAAATAGTTCTAGTGATTCTCAAATTATGAGTAAATGTTATGATAGACATAGATTGCAACAGACATAGAAGATTCGATTGGGCTAGTTTATTTACTACTCGAACCTTTTCTAAGTCAATGGACAGAGGCCTGGATACTCAAAATAGTCAGTCGGTACGGGTGCATTGCAAAAGTAGCTTAATTCTTGTCCTAGTCAGACAGGACCGGGTTGTGATGAGTGTGGTGAGCTTGGACATTGGGAAAAAGGGTTTCCACATCATTGGGTCATGCAGTCAACAGTGATTGTACCCTCACCTCCGTAATTAGTTAGAGTAGTAATTCTTGTATGGTTGGAGAGGAATTATTTTTTGGGCCAGGGAGTGCCCTGATTGTGGAACCTTAGTCAAGCTAGTTTGCATAATCTTCTAGCTGTTTTCCATTTTCAGCTTGTGTCCTTGGGCAGGATGTTTTGGGTGAGCTACCTTCAATATAAATTTAGGGCATGACTTTATTTCATTCCCTACCTAGTTGACTTATATTGACTTGTGCGTAACTCTGACTTATTTCTTGCTTGTGTTATCTGTGCTAGTTGGGTGACCTTACCATTGTTTATGAGGTATTGTAGATTAGGTTTTAGGCCTATTTTTTTAGCTCCCTTTGATTTTGTAGCCCTCTGTTATGTGTTTTTTAGGTGGAACTTGGGTTTTGATTTCTATGAGAGAGTTGTTTCTTGCCTTTTAGCCCAGGGAGGTGA
>JBDJHY011075334.1:0-12952 GCA_039654485.1 Withania somnifera
ATAATACACCTCGAAGTTGTCTAGAGCAACTATCTGTTGTTTCGTTTTTCTCTCTAAACTATTGACATTTATATATTGAAACACACCTCGAAGTTGTCTAGACTAACTATTCATTTTTTTCCACTTGAATTATTATCATATATGCATAACACACCTCCAAGCTATCTAGAACAAACTAACTGTTATTCTCTTTTCTATTCGAACTAGCGTCATCTATATAATACTACACACTTTGAGATTGTTTAGGCCAACTATCTATTTTTTTTTTCTTCTAAACTATCATTATCTATGCATTAGACCACACCTCAAAGCTAACTAAGTCAACTATTCATTATTTTTAATTTTTATCGAACTATCACCATCTATATATTATAACACATCTCGAAACGCTAGCCTTTTACCCTATCTAAACTTTGTCTAGGCCAATTATTCATTGTTTTATTTTTCTCTTAGCCTAAACTTATCACCACCATCTAGATATCATAACAACCTCAAAGTTGTCTAGGCTAAATATTTATTATTTCCTCTCTTTTTTCTGAACTACCATCATCTACCCAGCTATACATATTTTAATACATATCGACAATTCAAATAAAAAAGTTAACAATTGATAATGATAATGTAATTCTGGAGAAAAAGTAAAAGTTCATACAGACTAATGGAACAATCAATTATTGAAATATGAAACTCTAAAAAATAAAAGGTATGCACTAATTTAAATGTGTTGCACTTAAGAGTGTAGTCTAGTGATCAATTTAGTGAGCTAACGAATTATGAGCCTAAGGTATTAGGTTCAAATTTCAGCGGAGAAAAAAAAAATATTAGGTAATTTTTTTCATTTATTTTAGTCTGAACTGATAGAATTACGTGACATCTATTCCTGATGAGACATGATAGTTATAAAAAAAAAAAAGATACGCAATAATTTAAATGTGTTGCACTTAAGGATGCAGTCTAGCGGTGACAAAAGAATATTAAGTAATTTTTTTTATTTATTTTAGTTTTAACAGAATTACGTGACACCTATGGGTGAGGGGGCTAGTTATAGAAAAAAAAAAATTGAAATGACATTTCTACCCCTTTCACACAAACACAATAATGTAATGCGAGAAAAACCGTTGTCTTAGAAAATGCAGAGAGCTCTTCTCTTCTCTTCATTGTTGGCTGACAGACAACAAACGATTCAACAGCAGTATTTTCAGCCTACAAAGAAGGTACCTAATATTAGCATTTAACAACATTTATACAAAAAAAATTTCCATTTTCTCTCTCCTTACCTCTAATTTTCTTTTCCCCATATTTTCTCTCTCTAGATCTCAATTTACACTCACTCTTTTACCCCCTTTTACCCCAAAAATCCCATTCTTGATTTCACCTTTTTTGTTTTTTTTTTTTTTACCAATTTTTGTATTTGGGTTTTTCTCCATTTATCAATAAAGTTACAATCTTTTTTTTGTGTGTGTGTTTCTTGAATTTGCAGATGAGTTGTTGAAAGGAAGTGAAAATTCAAGAACCATCACATTGTTGAGTTTTTTGTTTGTATTATTTGATCAGGTCTTCTAAAGAAGATCTGATAAAGGGAAAAAGTTATGAGTGCTTCCAGGTTTATTAAGTGTGTTACAGTTGGTGATGGTGCTGTTGGAAAGACATGTCTTTTGATTTCTTACACAAGCAACACTTTTCCTACGGTTTGTTTCTTTAACCTCCTTTTGTTTCATTCTGTTTAGTTTTATGTTTTGAGGGTGTGGTTTGGTTATGAGGGGAAATGTTTGTATGTTTCATTCTCTTTAGTTTTGTGTTTTGAGGGTGTGGTTTCATTATGAGGGGAAATGTTTTGTGTATAGTATTGTATTATCTTGTTGTGATTACTGTTCAGGATGATTTGTCAGGTTGTCTATACTGTTTTGCTATGACCTGTGTATTTCTGTTATTTATGCTCTGGGCTTTTTTTTATCGATGAACTGAGGGTCTATCGGAAAAAGACTCCCGGGTAAGCTTTGCATATGCTCTACCCTCACCAGACCCCACTTGTTGGGTATGTTGTAGTTGTTGTTGTTGAGGGTGTGTTTGGTATGTGGGGAAATGGTTTTTTTTCTTTCTCTTGTTTGTTTATCTTGATTTGCGTAGAGGAAAGATATATCATTTTGTTGATAAAATCTTGTCATTCTTGTAAATCATGACTCTAATCAATGGCTGAAGCAGGATTTTCACCAAGGGGCTCGACTGTATATACATATAATTTAAAAGTTGACAATTTTCAGGCGAAGGGGTCTTGGATGAACCCTTCTGCCACCCTTAGGTCCCCCCTGCTTGTAATTGCTGTATGTCTCTTGCTTTTACATCAGAATCTTGAAAATGATATCCAAGGTAAAATATTTTATCATAAAACAGTTTCCTTTTAGGGTATGTTCGGTATGAAGGAAGATGTTTTCAGTGGAAAACGTTTTCTAGGAAAAAGTTTTGTAGGAAATAAGCAGGTTTCTAACCTTTTTTGTTGTGTTCAGTACGTAAGCAAAAAATATTTCTAAAAACATTTATATATAATCTAGAAAAATACTATGAGAGATAGGGGTGGGGTAGGGGGTGTTGGTGGTGGGGATGGTGGCTATGGGATGTGGGGTTAGGGTTTGGTAGGTGGACGGAACACAATTAATGTGGAACTATTTCTTCCTGTTTTCACTTTCCTCATTTTTAAGAAACTTGTTCGCCTAGAGCGAATGTTTTTAAAAAATTTTACCAACTGAATATGGGAAAATTAGAAAACATTTTCTTTCCTCCATTCCGAACATGCCCTAACACACAGCTTATTTTCTCTTCCATTCTTTTTCTTTCTATTCCCTCCTTGTCAGCCGCAAATCATAATATTCTGGCTGCAATAATGTGTAATTACCTGAGTCAAAAACCTTTTATAATTGTGTAATTACCTGAGTCAAAAACCTTGTATATTGTGTAATTACCTGAGTCAATGTGGAGGATCTGTGAGTGGGACTGGAGGATCAATGTGGATTACAATTTAAGAACGTGTTTTGTAAATATGTTGAATGTAATACCAATTTTTTCCTAAATAGTCGTTTGCAAGCAGAGGTGGATCTAGGATTTGAAGTTTCAGGTGCCACACCCTTTGAATAGTAGTGTGATTTCAATATTTAGAAAAGAAAGCATAAATAGGTCTTATATCGCCTTAGTCCATTGGGAGAGCCTTGGCTCGTGGGTATGTGCGAGTCTTTAGTTAGAAGAGGTCTTGGGTTCAAGTCTACTAAACCACCAATGCTTCTTAAAACCATAAAACCTTGTTTAAGTACTTGCTAAAAGATTGTCCAAGAGCAGATTCAAACTCATGACCCCGGCCAGCGAAACATGTCTCTTCGACATTGACACTATAGAGTCGCTTGTTACTCCGTGAGGCAAGCTTTATATTTATACAAATTCTTATACATATATACATATGTGTTCAAAGTTTCAACTGAGACGTCGGGGTATCGTGACACTTGAGCATAGATCCACCCTTGTGTGCAATAAAGTTGGTGTAAGTAATGATGTTATTATTTCTTATTCTCAAAATAGGAAAACATCAAGAATATTATGTATTAAAAGACATCTTTTTTAAAATTAAAATGACAATAATATTTATTATAGTTTGTAGTAAAATATTTGTAACTTTAAAAGATAGATCCATCCACACTTAACTTTGGGTCGTGGTGATTGTGCGTCACCGTTGGATATAAGCTTTAAATTGATGGTTCAAAATTTACTATTTTTGAAATTTTAGTGAATTTCTATTTTTATATCTATACTTTGCGACAAAAATGAAGGATTCAATTGAATCCACTGATTATATGCTACAACACATGACATGCTTTAAATATAGAGAACAAGCATCAATTAATTTAAAATCCTGGATCCATCATTGGTCCTTTGCCCTTCTCCACTTAAAAGCCAGCCTTGTTTGCTTAGTATCTGTCGGGAGCTAAAATGGCCCACCCTGTTTGAATCTTTTGGATGAATTACTTTGCTTACAACTTTACATGATCTCTTGCACGCTAAATTGTAGCTTTTCTTGATATTTTTACACAAATATTTCTTGGTTTACATGTTTGTTTGTTTTATGCTACATTTATAAGCATATTGGGTTATGTCTTCAACAAAATTCATCACGTGTTCCTCTTAAATCAAGTTATGATAATTAGTCTTGAAGGTAAGGAAAAGAAGACATTGAATTTACTCCAGTATGAAGCATACGAAGTTATGTCTCTTAACAAATTTATTATGTGTTCCTCTTATATCAAATTGTGATAATTAATCTTAAAGGTAAGAAAAAGAAGACATTGAATTTACTCCAATATGAACTTGGTGATATTTATGTCTTGACTGTTCGGTGTTTCCTTTTTGCTGCACTTACATCTTTGGTGATTTTGAGGAAAAAGTTAATTCACTTCACATGCACTGAATCTTTTCTTTTTTGATTCGGCTCGAATTACAGTGCTTCATAGGATTTTTGTAATATTCTGCTATGTTACTCAGACTCTCCAAATATGCTGCCCCACACGTGTTGGATCCTCCAAAGCAGTACTTTCGTAGGATCTGAGTCTCAACCAACAACATTTTTGAAGAGTCTGAACAACATAGATATTTTTAGGATTCCTTTCATGTTTTTTCCTAATTTTACATCAGTTGCTACTTATCCAAAAAAGAATTATCACTTGCTTTTCCCTTACTCATTTAATTGTTTGACAGGATTATGTGCCCACCGTGTTCGACAATTTCAGTGCAAATGTGGTTGTCAATGGAGCCACTGTCAACCTAGGGTTGTGGGATACTGCTGGTAATTATTTATTTGCTAGTCATTTATTGCTTGAAGCTTCTGATAACTGTTACATGTTAATGTATTTTCCAATGCATATATACCTATAATAGTGCCAGCTATACACTGTCCAAATTGTTATGAGTCTGACTTCATTAAATGTATAACAGGACAGGAGGATTACAATAGGTTAAGACCTCTGAGTTACCGTGGGGCCGATGTTTTCATTTTGGCATTCTCTCTCATCAGTAAAGCCAGCTATGAGAATGTCTCCAAGAAGGTGAGTGTTTTATTATGTATTTCTCTTTTAGTATTCTTTGTATTCGTTGTCGGTACGTGAAAAATTTACTATTTTTATTTTGATTTTCTTCAGTGGATTCCTGAGTTGAAGCACTATGCTCCTGGTGTCCCAATAGTTCTTGTTGGAACAAAGCTTGGTGAGGCTTTCATTTAAACACGATGTAATCGGCAGTTAGTTTCATAGACCTGTATTAGGTGATGATCATTAGTGTCTGCAATCTTCTTATTCATTTAATACTTATAATTTCTCAATGATCAAACAAGATACGCCAATGCTAAACTAAGTTGCTTGGACTCTTCACTTTCGGTATTGTACCCGTGTCGACACGACATGGGTGTGGGTCGTACTGGATTTCATCAACCGATTTTGGATATCCTGACCAAAATCAATGGGGAAATGTGGGACATATACAATGATTTATATAATTAGAATCAAAAGTTAAGGTGAAATTAAAGAAAATGCCTTACCTTGCATATAAAAATTTCTTTAAGTCATTCTTTTCCTTATCTCACCTTCTTCATTGCTTTCCTAATATCACCTTCAGGGATTCTTCTCCTCTGGATCAATATTTTTCCCCATAATACCTTGCAACATTATGAGACATCGGTGCGACACCGGAAGTAACATTTAAATCTGTTTTTTAGATATTTAAATTATTTTTAGCCGAATCCTCGCACCCGCATCTGTACCTCCCGGTCTTAAAATTTGGATCACTAAGGATCCGGCCTCTAGATCCGCACCCAAGTCTGAGCAACTTAGGTGCTAACTGACATTGGTATTATAAGGCTACCGTAGCATAGATAAGCTAATGTGATGGTGCTTGGGTTGTTACTGGTAGAAGAGTGTAAAGCTTTCTGATGTTCTTGAAGTAGAAGGAACTTTTTCTTTCGGTTAAGAGAATAGATTTTATGACACTGCTGAAGAGCTAATAGAATGACATGATGGGCCATCTGGGCATTGAAGTTGTGGAATGATTAGTGGCTGGTAAATGTGCGTTTGATTCCACCTTCACTTTTCTTGTTAGTGCCTCTGTGATTGAGTTGAAAGAATGGATTTTCTATATAGGTACCTACACAAGGATGAGTTAGTATTAGTAGAATTAAGCTCTTTCGAATGTGAAAAGCTTAGCTATCAACCATGTGTTGAGTAACTATTTCTTTACTCGGTATAACATGTGGAATCATGCTTTAATACAGTTTCTCCTTACGTTCTGTAAATCATCGTTTGCTGCTAACGTCTATCAGTGTGTTCCTTCTGCTGTTTTGTGTGCTTAATGTTGTTGGTTTCCAATTATCAAGGCCTAATTAGCCTACTTTATCTCCTTTATTGTACTCCAGATCTTCGGGATGATAAGCAATTTTTCGTAGACCATCCTGGTGCTGTGCCAATTACTACTGCTCAGGTAATGATAACTACAATCTTCCTCTTTTGATTGTATCCGAGGGAGAATGCTTTTCCGGTACTTTCGTCCATTTTCATTTGATAGCTCTTCTTATTTTAATCCTCAAGGGTGAGGAGCTTAGGAAAACGATTGGTGCACCTGCTTACGTTGAATGTAGTTCAAAAACGCAACAGGTATTTTCTTCCCACAGCATCGGATATCTTATAACGTGCTTTTATTGAAGCATTTGATTGAATGTGTCCTTGTTACAGAATGTGAAAGCAGTCTTTGATGCTGCCATTAAGGTCGTCCTCCAGCCTCCCAAGACGAAGAAAAAGAAGGGGAAATCTCAGAAAGCCTGCTCGATATTGTGATCAACTGTAGTAGGTCCAAGGATATGGCTCGTCAAAATTGCCATTGTAACATTTCTGTCTCGGAGGAAGTAGAAGGTCTCGTTTCTCTTTTTCAGAACTACTAATGATCTCTCAGAAGTGTCGAGTGGCTTGGTTGTTTTACTTGTATAATTGTGGTTCACCTTGTAGGCTACTGTAGTGTGCCCTTTGTTTTGATTTGGTTTTTTGTATTAACAACTGAATGATCCCAGTCAGGAAAACAATTTCTCTTTTGGAATGTTTGGCTTCTTTATGTTTTCTTGTTTTGCATCTTATTTCAAGCTGCGGTAACGGTTCCTCTTATAGAAATGCAGGGTAAGATTACTATGTACCAAGACCACATAGACCTTGCGGTCTGGCCCTTGCCTGGACCTCACACATATTATTTCTAAATGTCTCAGAAAAAGTCTCTTTACATCACAGACATGGGGTCAAGTCTACATACATCCTCCTTCGATGAATCCCACTTGTGAAACTACAATGAAATGGAGAGGGAAGTAGGGATAATGAAAATTGAACTCACTTTTTTTATGACAGTGATATTAAGGTCAACTTGCACACGTGACTATTTCATTGAGTACCTGTTGCCTCGCGGACCCAAGATTTAAGAGTCATGGGTGTTCGGAAAATTAGAACACACATATCGATGCCGAAATGTTTAAGGTTTAGACTGGAAATCAAAGTACCCGATTATTTTTTTGGTTTTGTGGGTGCTTTTCTAAGCCCTATACCATTTTTATATACTTTTTATATAATTATACTTGGTCTATATCAAATTTAACGAGTATGGGGACACCACAAATTAACACATACGTTCGCTCCTGCAAATACATATAACTAGATACTCTATGCGCCAAAGTTTAGGTATATGAAATGACATCGTCTAATATTTTATCTTAGTGGAGACTTTATGATTTTCTCGCTCTATTAATTACTAAATCATTATTTTTATGAGTCCATAACTAAGTTTAGGTAATCATTAGAGGGTTTATTTGAATATTTATACATTGTTAAAATTATTTTTATATATATATAATTGATATTGAAATCTTTTAATTTTTTATTCTGTAAATTAATTTATACTTCAAACCCCTTAATATAAATCATGGCTCTGCCATTAGCGCCTCAAATTTTCATATATAAATAGTTATATATATTGTTATAAACAAAAGATATTCTAAAATATTTTGTTAGCATAAAAAGGAAAACAACCCATATTTTTTGAGTTCCCATTAATTGCTCATCTCTTCTTGCTCCCACCCTCCACCACCACCACCAACCCCATATTTTAATGAACAAAACAATTATTCTCTTCGTAAAGTTGAAAGTAGATTGATATAATATATGCCCATTCAATAGAGGTGATCGACTGTGGTCTTAATTTTTCCAAAGAAAAGATTATTCTACAGTCCAGAGTCTATTCAAATTGATCTTGTAAATGATATATTATAGAACGAATATATTTATTTTTAAATAATTCGCATCATCGTGTGAACTCATTTTATATTTCGGCTCAAAGTCAGGGTTTTCTTTGTTCAATGTCCGAGGAAGAGAAAAGAATCCATTCGAAAAGCATTTATCAGCCCCTTTACCGATATCTAAGGAAAATTACATCAAAATTGAAAAAGAGTCTCTTATTTTGATTTTCCGATGGACCTAGCTGATCTCGGAGAGCCCCGACGTCTCATGGTATCTCCTCGTCTCTATAACAATAATAATATATTAATATATTCCCACAAATAAAATCCAAAAAAGATAAAGTACACACAATTCGTATTACTAATTTAAAAATAATATAAAAGGATAGTTTGATAAACCTCGGACATAACATAAAAACAGCCTAAAAAGACATATATTTGTCTCTTTCTTTTTTTTTTTCTTTTTCTTTTTAAAGAAAATATCTTACTTTAAAATGTTGGAGAAAAAGGGATGTTATTTACAAACATGGCACAAAGTGGGAAACTTGATTGCCACTCATTTGGTTACTATATTAGATTTGTGATCATCCAAAATCCAATCTTCAACGATCATGACTTGTGTGAATACACATAATCTTACTTAAAATAAAAATAAAATCAAAGATTACTCATAAACATGTTTCTCACATCTCGACAAGGTGAAACGTATAACTTTCCCAAGATTATAAAATCTCTTACTAACATAAATTTTAAAAGAAATTATAAATTTGAATTCAATCATAAATTCTATCCATTTAAAAAAAAAAAAAAAAAAAAGCTTCAAAAATTAACCAATGAGTCGATTTTATGTGTCCAAGCTTTAGGCTAAGCCCATACATTTTTTTACACCAAGAGGTCTCACAATACTAAGAATATCTTATAGTTTACCTGTAATTTTCATTTTTTTTTTCTTCTTCAATTATCAATGGGAAACTTTGTTCGCAAATGGAACAAAAATTACACATACTATGAGCTCTAAACCATTCACAAAACATGATTTAAGCATCCAACTAATGAATTAGTGTCATAGGAATATCCTTCTAATGAGATGGGGAAATGTACTATAACTATGTACATTAAGAAAACATTATTTTTAAATGAAGCTGAAATTACATGGTACACAAAAAATGAAAGAGCTAGAAATTTTTTCATAGTTTAAATTTATTCTTTTAAAATAAAAAAAAAAACCCATTATTTTTGGGAATTTGAGAAAGTATCATAAGCTAGAGAATATTATTTTTTTTTCTTTTTATTTATTCACAAGGTTGAAAAATCACCTATCGTCCCTTTATAAAGTGTTTTCTTTATTTTATTTTGCCATAGGATATATGCTATTGAATAATTATTGAAAAAGATATTATTCTCTTCTTCATGCATATGGATATTTGCATGCTTTCTTGAAATCTTTCATCAACTTGAGATATTTTCTCTTTATAACTTCTATATTATTATTTTCATATAGTTAAAAAAAGAAAAAAAAATCTTTTAAATTCAATCCAAGAAGTGAGTATTAGGATTAATGTCATCAAGGAGAATTCATAAGGAACTAAGGGAGTTGCAAAGAGACCCTCCTACTTCATGTAGTGCAGGTAAAAAAAATTGTTATTTATTATCCGCTATTCCTCGAGGGGATCAGAGTTTGTGATGGAGTCACAAGGACTTTTTACATTTTAAATTTGAATTCTTGATAGGGAGTCGCCTTTGATAGAGAGAGTTTTATTTTCTTCAGAAGGAAACTTTTCTAAAAAACCTAATAGCAATTCACTGTATTGAAAACAATGAATCATACTCTGAAAGGACATGATTATACACTTATTATACATGTTATACGCTGAGTTTACACTGGTGACGGATATCATATAGGCGGGTGATTTCTTTCTTTTAGGTCCGTTTACTAAAATTATTAAAATCTCATTTTTTAAACCAAAACAATCTCTTCTTTCCAAAATAAAATTTATTCATACTCGATGTTTACTTCAAATGACCGAATACATGATACTTATTTTACAACGCATGCCTACACCAAACAGATGTAATTTACTATAATTAAAGTAATATAATTATGTATTTGACATATATTTATTAATTTGAAGTAGACACCAAAAGTTTTAGCCGATATACTAAATTATATTTTATCATTCTATATTGGCAGGTGGCTTTCAAGACCAAAGTATTCCATCCAAATAGAAACAAATATTTGTTTGGACATTCTTAAAGATCAAGGGAGTCCTACCCTCACCCTATCCAAGGTGATTGTTGTTTACTTGCACACCAAAACATCAATGGTAGTACTCTCCTTCTTATTGATTAACAATATATTAATTACTTCATGATTTTTAATTACTTGCACATTTAAGATGTAACATAATTGATTTTTGCTTTTTATTATATAATATGTCTATTACTATTTAATATAAGCAAGATCTCCTCTTTTCATCGTCCTCATGTTGGAATATTGATGATATGACCTCTTCTTTTAATTTTATATTTTAAATTAAAGAGATGCAATATTTCAAAATATTTTTTAATCTTGTAATCTTAAGCGATTAAGGCGAAAAGTTGAAATTAAAATATTTGTTAAGAAAAAAAAAAGACATTCTTTTAGAAAATGAATTAAAGAATAAGAAAACACGTTGAAATGGAGGAAGTAAAAATATATTTATTCTTTTCTCAAATTTACTCTTATTTTAATAAGTGATTTTGTATGAAATTAAAAAGTTATATAAAATAGGCATTATTTAATGAAGAATAATTTAGTGAAAATACTTTTTGCTTGTAGGACAAGTAAATTTTGAAGAGTAAACAACGATAAAAAAAAAAAAAAAAAGTTCATTTTTTAAGAGGTATGCTCAAACTAAAAACAGCACATAATTGAATTCTTTTAGAATTTTTTTTTCTCATACGTTTTTGATAAAATTTAGAAAAAAATTATATTTTTTCAATTAAAACATTCAGTGAGCGTTTGTCCATCAAAATTAAATATTTTCATCTTATTTAAATTTTTTTAAATTAGAATTGTGTTCAACAATATCCTTATAAAAAGATTTCTAAATCTTGAATGTAATTATCCAATTATGTGATTATTGATATTTAAAAATATTAATATTTTTTTATTTTATGAGCTTTATCGAACTGTAATTATTTACATATTTTAAATCCTGTTATTTTATTAATAATTAAATTACTTGTGGTTTTGATATTTATAATTTTCCGGTAACGCTTTCTTTCTCACAAATAATTTTTAATTTGAAATTATCTAATTATGTGATTAAGAACTTCAATTATGAAAACTTGTCGACAAAACATGTTTAATATATCATTAAATTATATGAATTATAAAGTAAAATAATTGTATAAATAATATTTTTTTAATATTTTAGATTCTATAAACTAGAGGTAATAGGTTATAGTGTAGGGAGGTGTGGAGGACTCATATCAAGGTAGAAGGGTTAGAAGGAAGGAGTTCGTGCATGTAAGTAGGTAGAAGTGTATTTGTCATTTGTGCTGGGAGTCGTCGTTTATGTTTGTAGTATCTTGTTCTTGAAGTTCTCGAAGTTTTGGGTAAATAGACTGTATTATTATCCGGCAAGGGAGGACCTAGGTTCATCATTGGGGTGCTTCGGCACCCATTAAACCCGATGCGGAAGAGATATAATTATACAAAAATTGATCTAAAATGAAAAACACTCATGATACCGAGATAATAGTTGGGGTTTCTAGGCGGAACCTTAAAGCTTTGGATATCAATATATGTGTACAAACCTTTCGAGCACCCACGATTCCTAAATCTTGTGGCCCCGCTGCAATATCTAGTGATAGTCTTGTTTCTACGATATTTGTTGTTTTGTTAATTGTTTTGTTACTATTTATTGTTCCTTGTTCTTGTATTATATCTTTTTAGATTGTCTTGTCATGAACCAGGTTATATTGAAAACAACCTCTATACCTCACTGCTAAAAGATAGCCGGGCATTAAGTGTGTACACTCTATCCTTCCCAAATTCTACTTTGGTAAGAATATACTGAGTATATTGTTATAAACTATACATAATATATATTGAACCTGTTGTATTCAATCTAGATTCTCCACCGAAAATCATCTCTTTCTTTCGACAACCAAGAGAACTGAATCAAGAATTCTTTTCCAGAATCATCAATCTAGTCATTATTCATGATTCAAAATTCTATTTTATCGTCGATCGATTATCATTCAGATTTATTTTCTTTAAAGTAATAGATATCTTTACTTGTATATTAAATTTCTCGAAAAATTGATTACTTCTTTTCTTCTTCTTTTTTTTTTTTTCAATGCAAGTTTTGCTATCCATATGTCATTGCTAACAGAAACAAATCCAGATGATCCATTGGTACCAGAAATTGCTCATATGTATGAAACTGATAGGCACAAGTATGAATCCGTGGCTCGTAATTGGACCCAAAGTATGCTGCGAACTGACTTTTTGTATTTCAAATAGAAATTAGTCGAAGTGCACGAAAATTGATATGAATTCTATTGGAAAGAGATCATGTAACTTGTTATAATAGGCATGATTTCTTGGTCCCCAACCATATAATTAGCGCGGGGGGGGGGGGGGGGGGAGAGGAAAGGACACTTCTATCT
>JBDJHY011075445.1:0-14104 GCA_039654485.1 Withania somnifera
AACAACTTAACTCTTATTTACTCCTGTGCGTGACTTGGCCCATAACAGTAGTGGACTGTACCCAGACCGACCCCACACCATGCACCCACTAGGGACGCTACCACTTAGTTAGGAGTGACTGGGTCCCTCATGCTGGGCCATATTATCCTGAGAAGAAAATACTTACCAGAAGTTGATGCTCTGTCTGGAGGAGAAGTCAACTGAACTGCAGAAGTGAATGGTCTGAGTCACTAAGCCCAAAACTGGAGGAGAAATACACAACTGAAAAATTGCTCATAAATCCCTAATTTTTCTACTTTTATACCCTAATTATCACTTATTTGGAAAAAATAAAAAAGGCATCGACTTTCTTGCCATGTTGCCTTTACCTCGCCTTTTCAATATCGCCTTGCCACAATGCTGGTAGGTGAGTCTGTGTCACCTCTCTTTGCCTATCGCCTTTGGCTACAAGGCGAGCGCCTTTCACAACATTGACCGAACCCGTCTCGACATGACACGAGTGTGGGTGCAGAGTGCATGTCAGATACAGTCAATGCAGCCCAGATACTTTGACCACAGTCAAGAACAAATTTGGGAATTCTCAATATAAAAAATACAACAAATTTAAGACATGGAAACACGTACCTCTAATATTAGTCCTTTTGTATCCTTTTTAGCTTTTTTTCTTGATCTATATATTTGTTGGTTGCTTCATATTTCTGGCCGAACAAAAAGATAAATTTCAAGGGACTGTGTTTTGACTTTTTGAGTTGATGAACCAAAACTCAGTTGATGATTGAAGGAAAGAAAGATCAATTTCATGGCAACATCAGTTCGTCTGCATTTTCATGGCAACATCGGTCCAACAACTTGGACAGAGAAGTGGAGAAGATGAAGCCAATATCTTGTCACAGAAAAGTGGAGAAGATGAAGAATGATGTCAGTCTATTGATTCATCTTTATTTTCCTTTTTTTGTCCTTAGGATTTTTATGGTTTGATTGTTCCTTTTTCCTGATTGGCTTGAGTCTTTGCTTGTATATTTTATTATGACCACATTGAGGTGCTAAAGGCTCATCGAGGCCCAACTGAAAATAACATATTTAACACATTAAGTGAATGTTAAATTGACACTTAATTAAATTTTATATATTATAAGTAAATATGTTTTCAAGAAAATACATTTTTAATTAAATAAATAGAGAGATAAATTTATATTTAAAAGAAATAAAAAGGAAAAAAAAAAGAAAAAAAGAACAAAAAATATTTATAAAATAAATTTCTTAGCCAAATCACTGCACCTGTATCCATACTTGGATACATATCCCCAAATCTCAAAATTTAAATTTTGCAGAATCTAGTTCTTGGATTCGCGGCCGTGTCGCCCTAGTCCAAGCAACTTAGGTTTCTAGAGTTCTTGTATCTCTTTTTTCTCTAAGGTGATAATGTAGTACCTGGAAGTTTGATAAGTACGGAATCTCTCCAGGGATGATAAATCTTATTCTTATCTTTGGTGGATAGTGATATTTGGTTTTTAGGATTAACTGGATCTTTATCCGGAGAAGAGAGGTTTGTACATCTGATTTGGGGAGTTCAATGAAAAATTTGCTGAAGAGATGTGTTCCCATATGTATTAGGTAATAACTTTTTCTTGCAAGTAGAATCGATTGGGGAAAGCATATTTAGTGAAATGGGATCAGGTGGCTTTGGTGGTATCAATGAGGGCTGTAGTTGATTGGTCATTGGAGAGTTCCGGCAACGGAAGAGAGTATTTTTAGAGAGAAAACTTCCAAATATGACATCTAGAAGCATCACATTCAATAAAAGGTTTGGTAAAAATAGATAATTGTAATAAAGGAGAAGAATGAACTTATGTTTCAGCAAGCTAACTGCCTCTTCCTGCTCTTTACCCCATAGCTCCTGTCAACTGCTGTTCTAAAATCCCCTATGAACCTCCTATTATTGTACAACTCACAATATTAACTTCACTCCTACCATCTATGACCAAGGAACATACATACTCCATTACCCTAAACCTTGCATGGATTTTAAGTTAGTAAGTTCATGTATGCTCCTAACTGTAGTTATACTCTTCGGTGTAAGTCATTCTTTTATTGTTTTTATTTCATCTTCATTAACTTCAATATATTTAAAGCTACTACAAGTCCTAACAAGATAACCTTATCAACACAAAAGTACACTTGCATACAAATGCTGCTATCCAAGTACATCGAAGTTTTGTTTATTTTGTTCTGCATGTTCTTCTAAGAATAAAAAATTTCCAAGTATTATCAAAATAGACTATCAGAAATTTCCCATCAAAATCTTCAAATATATGGTTCATACTCTCATGAAAGTGCTAATGTATAAGTTAAGCCAAAATACCCGACTAACCATCATATAAACCATACTTGGCTTTAGAAGCAGTTCTCCTTCCATCATGAGGGTTCACTGTGATTTGATGGTAAACACTCTTCAAATATTTTTGGAGCAGATTTTAGGACCATGTGATTGATGATTGATCTAACATACTATCAAGATGAGGAATAGGATGATGATACTTAACCATTATTTTGTTGATGGCGCGACAGTCCACCCATCCTCCAAGATCTGTCCTTGGCATCAATTGGACTAATACATAATATTTCCTGGTGTTTTCTTTTACCAGTTTTTTGAAAAAGCTCCTCAACTTCTCTTTGCAGTTCCTTTGTTTCTTCAGTGTTGCACGGGTAAGCTTATTTGGAATTTGAGATACTGTCACGAAATCGATTTGATGTCGTATTCCTCTTAGAGGTGGTAAATCTTTAGGATTATCTCTAGGAAGGCTATCAAAATCCTACAGAAGGTTAGAAATAGAAGTAGGCAAAGGAGAAGATAGTTCAATAGAATTAAGCAAAATTTATCTACATATAAGAATTATATGGACAACCCTCTTTTCTTGCACTCAAATACACTTTTTGTTTTTGTATATAGTTACTCTTTTTTTGGGTTGGTTTCCTAGCCTCTTTCCTTCAACTGATACTTTCATTTTTTAAAACCCAAATCCTCTTTTTTCTCTCCTCTCTTGTTGCTGCCTCTCTAATTGCCATTTTTGTTTTTTCTTGTCCCCCTTTCTTTTCTTTTCCCTTTCATCAACCTCACTTTTTATCTCTCTGTTTGTTTTCTGATTGTTTCCTTCATTCTTTTTGATCTTAGCAAACTTGGGATGGAATTAAAGAAGCAGCTGTATATTTCTCTTTAAATTGAGGGGTTTTTTAAAATCAAATTAAAAGACTTTATGTTGATGTTTTCTGGTATCCATTTTAGACTGTTTAATGAGAAGTTCAAAAATTACAAGATGAGTTTCTCTATAAAGAAAATGAGTATGTAACCAATTGCTCATTACATGAAATGTTTACAAAGGAAGCATATGATGGAGGGCTTATGGATTGCTCTGGAGGGCCAAAGACATTATACATTCCAGTGTTATCACATTTGAGATGCCTTTTGGTTGATATTTTGGCTCCAGAAACATGAGAATTGGAAGTTTAAGTCCTATGATTAATTCGGAATCCTTATTGAGGTGATCAGAAAATCAAACATCACAGTCCATATCCATAAAGAATCGAATCGGCAAAGAGGAGGTTGATTTGGAAGATCTCGACCCAAGTGTAGTTAGTGTGATAGGCTTGGACACTCTCCTGAGTATGCTATTCTTTGCATGGTCGACCACTTAAAAAAGCTCATGCTGTTGCTCAGACTAACAGGCAATCAACGGGTTTATTTATTTGATGAGGAGTATAATGAGCATCGTCAGTATCGAGCAAGTAACAAGACATCTCCACAAGTAACCTTAGCTATAGAGTCTTGTGTCCTTGTATCATGGATTGTGGATAATTTATCCCCCTGCTTCGCCCACAAAATGTGCCAAAATTGGATTAGAAACTTAGAATCCCTATCACTAACGATAGTTATTGGTATGCCATGCAATGTTACAACCGTCCTCACAAACAAATCAGCAACATGAGAGGCATCATTCATTTTCAAGCAAGGGATAAAACGAGTCATTTTGAAAAATGTGTTGCGTACCACAGACATGCTATTCTGAATGTCTTCAGGAAAGACCTCAAAATCCTGCAATAGTTTAAAAATAACACTAGGCAAAGGAGTTAATTCATTAGTGTTAAAAGCCTCTTTATAAGCAAAATAAACAATGGGCAGTCCCTCGTTTGTTGCTATCAAACACTTTGGCTTTTGGAAGGCTCACTCTTTTCTCTATTTTAGCCTCTAGCCTCTCTCTCCTTTTAATTCCTCCCCAATTTTCCCCATAGTCTCTTTCATTCTTTTCTGATTGTCATACACTTGGGAAGGAGTTAGTGGTGCAAGAATGCACTTCTTTCCTTCATGTTCAAGAGTATATCAATTTTTCCTTCTGTCATGCATAACATACTATCATATTGCCAAGGTGGGCCCAACAGAATATGACAAGATTGCATAGGCACAATATCACAAAGCACTTTGTTAGAGTACCTCCCAACACTAAGATTGACTCACTTTGTCGAAGAAACGATACTCCAGAGATATTGTGGCAAAATTTGTGAAATCGAGTGATCAGCTTGCAGATATTTTCACCGAGTCCCTAACTGTTCCTTGTATTAATTACATTTGTAGGAAGCTCGGTACATATGACTTGTATGCACTAGCTTGAGGGAGAGCGTTAGAATATGATTTGTTTAGTATTCTATTTGGAGAAGGATTGTCACGTGTGTTTCCACATTGGCTTTACATGCCATTTCTTTCCTACCTGAGCTTACATTGATATTTTTATTGACTTTTGTTAGGTGTGCTAAGAACAGGGTATGGTAAAGATAATATGTTTTTGGCATAGATAGGTTCTCAAATGCCCCATTCCCTTTGTGTTTAAAAACTATTTTATCCTTTTTATGTTGGTAAATTATTTGTAAAAGAAGTTAAATTGCATGGTACATCTAAAATGATTGTTAGTGATGGGGATGCTAAGCTGTTGAGCCACGTTTGACGTGTATTTTGGGGTTTAATTGGCCACTAAGTTAGTTATTTTCTACTTCTTAGTTTGCACAAAATAAGGTAGTAATTGAACCTTGGGAAACATGTAGATCACTTGCCTATGGTTGAATTTGGTTATGATATGAAAATCCATTCTTGTACAGGTGTCTTCATTTCTCCATGCAAGCATGCGAGGTTACTAAAAATTAGCCAAAATCAAGGAGCTTTTCTCGACTTTAGGTGCCTAAGATCTTTATTTGCTTTTTTTCTACCTAGGCTGCACCGTTCCTTTAAGGCTATAAACAAGGAGGATGTGTGTATGGGTGTTTTTTAAATTTTATTTTAATTTTTTCAAGACCTAAAAGAAGGGCACGAATTTACTGTTAATAAAGAGGTTCTCGGATTTGTCTTACAAAATATTTCCTTTAATTGACAACTTTGGTTTCAATTAAGTCCAAGTTCTCGGATTTGTCTAACAATCTTGAAGAACAATCTTTTAGGATGTAAGATATTTCCTTTAATTGACAACTTCGGTTTCAATTAAGTCATCTGTAGAAGGAAACTAATAATTGTCTCTAGTTTCTCAATTCGAAGTCGAGGTCACTGACCTAAGTTCTTGATTTGTTTCTGGAGTAAAGTAATTATTTTCACCAACTAATTATTGTTACTAGGTTCAACTAATGGTTCTTAGGATCTTTTCGTGAAATTCCTGAACTTGTTCTTGAATTTCTTTCCTTCTTATTTCGTGTTCGTTAAATTCTTATTTTGAGCTTCCACACCCTATTACCCAGGTCAGTTGCCTTGTATGAAATTCAGTTGCTGACTTCACTGATTGTGCTTGGTTCTAATTACAGGCTCTTTAAGATATTTCCAGTTGTAGCATTGAAAGGTTCACATGACTGTTATGTAACATAGTCTTAGATGTCCATTACGCAAGGTATTAGGTTTCAATGAGGGACTAGTAGGTATAAGCGAGACTTTCGATAGATGTGCTGCAGAACCTGTGAACTTGACTATTGATGAAGTGAATCTGGACTTCAGACCCAGAGTGACAAGTACTTGAAACAAGAAAGCTATTCTAGGTACTTGTGGAGATTCATGTTTGGAACTTAGTGCTGATTGATCTTTTTCTAGATTGCATTGAGTGAAACATAAAATATGGATCACCTAAAGTGCGTGCTCCATTAAGCACATATCAGACAAGCTTATCCGAAAGAAATAGAATACGTATATGTCACACATTACACAGATTGCCTGAGCTTGTTTGATCTGATTTCATTCTAAATGTTTCTTGTTGCTGATGAGCTGCTATGGTCAAAGCACCTTTTTGGTACATAGAATGTCCAACGATTTGATTCTTCAACACGAAGGCATGCTAAATATGTGGATCCACACATAATCTAAGTTGCATTTTGTTGTCGAAAACAATACCACGTGGTGAATTATTTGTATAGCGAGATAGTTACTATTATTAAATACAATTTAAAAAGAACTTTTTCCTTGAATGTACATACCTTAAATGTGGCTTATCCAATCATCTCGGTAGAAATGGAGCAAAATGTTAAATTGTACCCACAATATCACTTTAGCATCCTTTTCAAATTTCTTTTACCCGCGGGCACCTCAAAATTTTCATGCTTGGAATTTTATATCCTACAATACACTAATTATAATTTGTTCTGCGCAGTGTATTTTTGTGCTGTGCTATGCCAGCCACCAATTCCTTGCAGTTCAGTAAGACACATTCAGCTGGACCTACTGTCGTTATTTATCATTTTTTGATTTTCCCTTTATCATGGTGGTTTGATCTTGTAATTCTGGTTAACTGGGAAGAAAAATGAAAAGGTGATTATTCTTTGTTTAATTCCTCAAGCCAGCTTTAGTGGATTTTGCCTTTCAACTCGTGATTTTTGTTGAATGGACACGTGAAATGTCAAGTTACTTTTTCTGGTTGCTCATGCTAGAGAGTTGTCCATTTGCAGCAGACGCCGGTTTATTTGTAGTTTAACTTCAAAAATGGACCTAACTTTGAAATGACGAGTAAAATATGAGGAAAGAGCAGCGCTTTGATGGCTAGACATAAAAACACCTGAGAAGGAAATATACATATTCAAGAATGGAATTCATAATACTAAGTTGTGTGGAGTTATATAAATAGGAGATGTGGCTTCTTCGTTGCATCTCATCTATATCGTCACAGTTTAATCTGGTTTGATAATTGAATATAATGTTACTGCGGCTTGCTTACACTTATGACTTATACAACAAGCCGTGCACAATTATAAACCAACTTTTGCTTCCTTGGAGTTAAATTTCTGGGAGATGTGGCTTCATCATTGCATCTCCTCATCTATATAATCACAATTTAATCTGTTTTGACAATTGAATAAAATGTTTGGCTTCCTCACGCTTACGACTTAGTTGTGTTGGAGCAACTAACTTTCATGAAAACCATGGCTCTGTCGAACCAGTTGTTATGCATGGACGTTGTTATTGCGTTTCACTCTTTTCAGTACCTTGATTCAAGCCCTCAATCCCAAGAACTTCAGCAAGAATGGATAAATTCTGTACGACAGGTTTTCACGTTTCTGTTTCCTCTACTCCCATAGCATATTAGGATCTCTGGCTACTCATAAGCCAATTCGTTTTACTCGAGCTTCTCTCTCCTAAAACCATAGAGGAAAATATTTAGAAAAATTGCCTTGGTGTACGATACCTGAAATGCATTTACCTTTCTAACTCTGGAGCTTGTTATACGCGGTATAGTGTAAATACGCTTGTTATTGCCTTGGTGTACACCTAATGCTGTTGTGTAATATATATTGCTCGTAGAGCGTCCATAACGATCCTTGTCAAAAACTAAGACCCTTAAACTCTTACCTTGGATAATTTTAGTCAGTTCTTCCTTATCCTCTTTACCATATGGCATTGCACTTTCTGGTGCATCAATCCCCCTAATTTCTTCATTCGTTATTTTCCAATTTGATATGAATAACATAACTAAATATATAAAAAATAAATTAGGGAGGTGTAATATATAAAAAATAAATTAGGGAGGTGTCTTAATACCTTAATCTGATCCTATATTTTCGAGCAAGAACTTCCTTATGGTTCACTGGTATCACCTTATGACGGAATTTCAACTCATAAAATTGGAAGTAATGAATTGGGTGAATGAAAGTTAAAAGAGGCAAAGCTATGCTGATGCAGATAATCTGTATTCTGAAGACTATGGTTTGTTTGTGCAGTTCATTGGCTTTTATATTCAGGGGTTACTGGCTTTCTATGGTCTTTTTCTTTCTCACTCCCTAGTAGAACTAACTGGTGATGGCGCTCCTCCATCACACCCACAAGGACTCAAGTTTGAATTGCATACTTTACTTGTAAGAACCTTACCATCTCGAAACTTGCTTAGCGTCTGAATCTGTAAATTTTAATGATTATTGTAATACTCCTAGTATTTATGTGCTAGGTGGATGCAAAGGTTGTGGCAGATGGAGATATAATAACTATATATGTTAGTACAACAGTGTCATCGTGTCTCCCAAATGATGTGGGAGCGGTGACAATTCAAAGATCAATAGCACGGGCTCACGAAGAATTATGCAAAAGCCAATTAACTGCACAAAAAATTCAGGTTCAGCGGATAATAGTGAAAAAAGAAATTACCTGGGAGGTGATTTCAAAGTTGTAGAGATCGTGTGCTAAAGCTGAAACGCCATGGTGATGGCCGAGGGAGTCGGAATCTGCTGAAGATTTACAATGATAACTATACAAGAATCTTAGAGCATTTCCCATTCTTGGGATCATCTAAATTATTCTTTTTTGGTTGAGTTTCTCCAAGCAGATTGAAAAAACAAGCCAATTCAAGATTATTATGTTCAGGAGAAAAAAAAAGAGGAATTCATATTTTAGGTTAGAAGATGATAAGGAATCTTTTATTAGATTGAAGCTGAAGAAAAATTGAAGATCAAGTTTAGGAACCAATCAAGTAGACAACATATAATTGGTTTAAGGATACGTAGTATCTACACTTCAATTTGATATGGCCCTTGGCTTGTGGGTCAAGACTCAAGTGTACTTTGCCTTTGTAACATTTCATGTCCTGATACGTGTATTTTTTCCAATTTATTCTACACCTTATTAATGTAAAATATTTTCACTGTTACATCATGCATTAGGGGCAAACCTATGTTGGTTCATGTAGGTTCTACTTTCTTCAGTTATATAATTTAGCCTCCTAAAAGGATATGTTCGTGTCTATCCTTTCTCTATATTTGATCCAGGTTGGGAGAGCAGCTAGACTTAGCAGTGAGATGGATATTTGTAAGTTGATGTTCATGTTGAGCAGATTGATAAGGATAAGGTGAAGTCAGAGAGAGCCATCAGGGCTAAGACTGGTCATCCTGAGTCCAGTCAGCCTAAGTCGAGTGGGTAAGTTTAGTTTGGTGTAGATTCTGATGTTTTATTCGAGTCATTTTTTATTTCTATAACAGTTCATGATCTTGTTTTATCTTAAAGAGACTACTGCAGTTGTCAAATTTCTATTTTGGGGATGGATGTTCCTGTTGATTTGCATGAGTTAGATATGGTAGACTTTTATATTATTCTAGGCATGGATTGTCTCTATTCATGTCATGCTGTTGTTGACTGTAGGACTTGAGTTATTTGTTTTAGCTTCCTGATTGCTCCTATATTGGTCGTGAATAAGAAAAATAGTTCCCTCTGTATGTGCATTAATTACCGTCAGCTGAACAAAGTCACAATCAAGAATATGTATCTCATTTTAAGAATTAATGGCTTGTTTGATCAGCTGCAAGGTGCTATCCATTTTTCTAAGATTGGCCTTCGTTTTGGTTATCATTGGCTTAAGATCAGAGAGTCAGACATTCCAAAAATAGCTTCTCGTACTCGTTATGGACATTTTAAGTTCGTGGTTATGAACTTTGGTTTGACTAATGTCCCCGCAGCTCTTATGGACCTTATGAACCGGGTTTTCAATCCCTACTTGAACATGTTTGTGATTGTCTTCATTGGTGATATTCTGGTTTATTCTAGAAGTGAAAAGGATCATATAAGCCATTTTAGAGTTGTTTTTCAAACCCTTTAGAGAACATCATCTTTATGATAAGTTTTTCAAGTGAGTTTTGAATTCAGTCAGTCGCCTTCCTTGGTCATATTAGTAAGGGTATTTTGGTAGATTCACAAATATTCATTCTTTCCGAAGTTGGTCGAGACCTACCTTTCCTTCAGACATCCATAGTTTTCTAGGTCTAGTTGGGTATTATTGTAGGTTTGTCAAGGGATTCTCTTCCATAGACACTCATTTGACCTATTTCACTCAGAAGAAAGTGAAGTCTAAGTATTTTGATCCTTGTGATAAGAGTTTTCAGGAGTTGAAAACTAGGTTGACATTTGATCAGGTGCTGGCTTTGCTTGAGGGTTTTGTTGTGTATTGTGATGCTTCTATAGTTGGTCTGAGTTGTGTTTTGATGCAGCATGGTAAGGTTGTATCTAATGCTTCTATAAATCTTAAAGTTTATGAGAAGAATTATCCTACCCATGATCTTGAGCTTGCAACTTTGGATTTTGGTTTGAAATTGTGGATGCACCACTTGTATGGAGTGCAACTAGATGTCTTCACCGATCATAAGAGTTTTCAACACGTGTTTGATCATAAGGACTTAAATATTTGACAGAGGAGATGGTTTGAGTTGTTGAAGGATTATGACATGATACTTTTGTATCATATGAGAAAGGCTAATGTAGTGGATGATGCCCTTAGTAGATTGTCTCTGGGGATTTTGTCTCATGTGAATTAGGATAAAAGAGAGGTGCGTAGGCTTGCACACCTTGGTGTCAGATTGACTGATGCGGAGGATGGTGGTATGGTTGTTCAGGATGCTTTTGAGTCATCTTTTGTAGTGGAGGTGAAACAGAAACAAGATAAACATAAGGTGAAGGTTTCATCCAATTGGGAAATGGTATCCTTCATTATTAGAGTCGCCTTTGTGTGCCAGATATTGATGGGTTGAGAGGGAGGGTTATGTCATAGGCTCATAGTTCCCAGTATTATGTTCATCCTAGAGTTACAAAGGTTGATAGAGATCTGAGAGAGGTGGGAAGGTATAAAGAGTGGCATAGTTGAGTTTGTGGCTAAGTGTCCTAATTTTTAACAAGTAGAGATAGAACACCAGAGACCAGCAGGTGAGATATAGCAATTTGAAATTTCGACATTAAAGTGGGAAGTGATTCATATGGACTTTTATCACTATTTACCATTAGCCCAGAGATATGATTAAATATGAATTATAATAGACTGAATGACTCAGTATGCTTACTCATTATCGGTTCACACTAGCTTCCAACAAAATGCAGTATGACAAAGTTAGTTGTAGCAGATTTTCCATATGCATGGTGTTCCATTAACTATCATTTCAGACAGAGGACCACATTTACATCTTAGTTTTGGAGATCTTTTCAGAGGGGTCTAGGTACCCAAGTCCATTTGAGCACATCTTTTCATCTATAGATAGATGGTTAGGAAGATAGGAATATTTAGACTTTGAAGAATATGCTGAGGACGTGTGTAATGGATTTCAAGGGTAAGTAGGTTGAGCACATACCTTTGATTTAGTTTGCATATAACAACGATTATTCGAGTATCCAGATGGATCCATTTGAGGTATTGTATGAAAGATGGTGTAGGTCTCCAATTGGTTGGTTTAAGGTTGGTAAGGCAACTATTAGAGGTCCAAAGTTGGTTCTTGAAGCTATGAAAAAGGTTAAGACTATTTGAGAGAGATTAATGCAACCCATAGTAAGCAAAAGTCATATGCAAATGTGAGAAGGAGAGAGGTAGAGTTTAATGGTGATGATTGGGTATTTTTTAAGGTGTCTCCTATGAAGGAAGTCATGAGCTTTTGTAGGAAAGGTAAGTCGAGCTCAGGGTACATTGGACCTTATAAAATTTTGAGGAGGGTAGGAAAGGTTACCTATAATTTAGATCTTCCATCAGAGTTAGCGGCAGTTTTCCCTGTGTTTCATGTCTCTTTATTAAGGAAATGCATGAGTGATCCATCTTTGATAGTTTCAGTCAAGCATTCGTGATGTTTGACTTCTGAGGAGTTCTCTGTTTAGATTCTTGATAGGCAGGTTCATCGGTTGAGGAAAAAAGAGATAAAGTTAGTTAAGGTTCTTTAGAGGAACCAATCAGTTGAGGGAGCTACTAGGGATGCAGAAGCCTATATAATGAGAATATGTCCATATTTGTTTCCTTATAGTTCCATCTTTTCTTGAGGTAATAATCTCTTTATTCTGCTTGTGTTCATTCTAGTTCATGAGCATATAGCATGTAGCATTGCATTAGTCCCTTGAGTGTGTTCATGCATAAGTTGAGTAGAGTACTGATGTTGAGTTGACATAGTAATGCATGAGTCCCTATTTTGTGCATTTATGTGCTACTTGAAGAGTTTTTGATGTTGAGGTCAATTACGGTATAGTTGTATGTTTCATAATTGAGTTGAGGTGTAATTGAAGTTGATCTATGGAGTTATTTTCATTCTTCCAATCAGCTTGTAGTCTATGTTGCTTAATCAAATCTTTCATTTGAGGAAAAATGATCCCAAGGGAGAGATAATGTAACACCCTAAAATTTGAGCTAGAATTTGAAACCGTGCTTTGTTCGCGCTTATGTATGAGTCCTAAGAATTTTCACCTGATCTTATGTGATAAAATCCTATATAAGTTGTGGAATGAGTGTTTGAGTTGATTCAATACCACATGAAGATTCTAACACAAAGTTGAGATTCAAGGCCTTTCCTACCGACTTAGTTTTGATGTTACTTTATGCTTAGGTAAACATTAAACGACCATATATACTAATCTATTAAGAGTTAGGTGACCTATGGCCTATTCACAGAAAGGAATTTGAGTCTAGTTTCCAATTCGGTAAACTGTGTATCATTTAGACTTTAGAGTAAAAGGTTATGAGCATTTCACTAAAGTATGTACAACATTGAAAATGTTGCCAGGTGTCTAGTGAAGCAGTATGACTCGTGATCCTCACCCGTGCTGCATGAACAGAGCTTGTCCAAATGTTGTGAAGGTTCTACAGAACCCAAACCACAACCCGTACTTTTGCATATAATGAATCGTACTTCTAAATCACGGTGTTGAGGATGTAAAACACCAAAATTTTTGTCCCTTTAGTAAAAAACCACATCACGAGTGGTGATGTTGATAACCATGACTCATGAACTGGGATATCATGGTTTGGGGGATGATATCTAGTGAGAAAGGCTTACTCCACGACTCAATGCACTCACGAGTTGTACAGTGTCACGTCATAAGGCGTGTAGTGATGCCCTACTAGTTTCCTATGCGTTTAATGAAGGATATTTTGGGTGATTCCTTTCACTTTTTGGTAAAAATCCATGATGTTTTGTATTCTACCATTATAAATTCCATAAGCCTTAAGTCCGTTCATCTTTTGGCTAATTGATCAAAACAAGGATTTTTCTTTGAACTTCTCCAAAAAGGCAAAATAAGGTTTTTTCATAGAGATTTCTCTGTAGCAGATTGGTTGTTGATTTTTCTCCATCAAAATGCTTCTAATAGGTATTTAGGCTTTCAACAGGGACTCCTTTTATACTTTGGGTAATGAATGACTTCAGAAACATCTGGTGAGCTTTGACTCTTGTGTTGTTTTCTCTGTTCCATAGAATCCTTTTCTAAATAAGGTTTTGAAGATGTAGAAGCATGCTAGGGTTCTTTTTAAATATATAAACTACGATTACATGAAGTGATTGATTTTCTTGATGTTTTTGAGTTATGATTGTGAGGTTTTCATGATTATTATTTAATTATAAAATTTCTCATGAGTTATGATGTTTCGAATGTGAACAAAAAGAAAGAAAAAAATCTTTTATGTAATGACCCTCATGGTCATTTATGATAAATACGCGACGTGTTGCATCTTAGAGCATTTTAGCAGTTGCCCCAAGTCATTTATGACTTGCTGGGACCGACAGTTTGGATCCCTGGTGACTTGGTTGAGAAATATCTTAAATTCTCTATTTTAGAGCCTAAAGTTAAGTATTCATTGACCAAAGTCAACTTTCC
>JBDJHY011075665.1:0-14103 GCA_039654485.1 Withania somnifera
GTGATTGGCTAGCACTTTCTGTCTTTGTGGTATTATTTGTTACTCGAGTGCTAGTTTCCGGATTGTCCTGATTGCTTTTGTGACTTTATTTATTGATACTTTGTTATTTACTGCTGTTATATATGTTATATGCTCAGTGGGCCCTCGAATCCTACTGAGTACAGGTTGCTTCGGTGACTTGTACTCATACTATACTTGCATTGTGCAGATCTGAGTACAGGTCATCGTCCGTGATTTAGATCGCTGATTGTGCACTTACCTTTTTTTCAGAGCTATAGGGTGATCTTGGCGTGCAGCTTACTTCTATAGTCCTTCTGCTTTATATTTTTATTCTTCTCCATTGTATATTCGGAGACAGATGGATATTGTATTTTGTCCTTTTGTCATTCTGTATATTAGCAGTTTTTATGACATTGACATCGGGTTTTGGGAACTCGTATTACATATTATTGTTTTTCCTCATATACTATAGTAGTCCTCCGCTTCGGCTAAGGATTACAGGGTTTGGTTCTCCTACTAGGTGGATAGTAGGTGCCATCATGACTCCGAGAAGTCGGGTCGTGACAGGATCCATCTGAATGCTAGAATGGTAACTGTTATTATAGGAACACTCTGCTAAAGCAAAATACTTATCCTAATGATTCCTAAAGTTATTCACAAACACTCAAAGCATGTCCTCTAATACCTAAATCATTTTCTTGGATTGGCCATCTATCTTAGGATGAAAGTTTATGATCATATCCAATTGAGTACCCAAACCATGCTATAAAGCCCACCAAAAGTGTGATCTGAACAAGGAACCTTAATAAAAATGATAGATACATGGACACAATAAAAATGAAAAGTCCAAATAAGGTATATCTAAGCCAACTTTTCAGCATTATAATTCATCTTAACAAAAACAAATTGAGAGGACTATAATGACCCCAAAGATCACTTTTGGTATTTTTTTATAAAATTATCATTTTACCCCTCCCAATAGTTGCCCCGAGTCATTTTTTTCAATTTGTGGGTTCGATTTTCAAATTGGAGCTAAAAGTTGAAAATTTTGAGAATTTTTTATTTTTGGAAGCCTTTAAATTGAAATTTTTGACTTTAGTCATCATTTGGAGTTTCAAGTCTCGAAATGAAATTCTGTTAGTTGCATTAGCTTTGTAAAATGGAAATTGGTATAGGAGGACCTACATTTAACTTTTAGGCTTTTCTTGTTGATTTTATTTTATTTGATAAGATAAAGTTGAGTTTTAAGGCTAAAGTTTGACTTTGGTCAACTTTTAATGATCTGATGCTCATATTCAAATTTTTTTGATTCCATTGGATTTGGGAGGTCATTTTTTGTCATTAACTAATTCACAGGTCATTATGAAACCTATCCTCCGTAGGAGAACCACCCAGCAAGTACGCAAAGTAAGGATAGTGAACTAAGTGGATAAGATATAAACAAGGGTCATGGATAAGAAAATGTCTATAATAAGTCAAAAATAATCCTAAAACCTGATATCGAAATAACATGAGCCGCTAAAATAAGAGTGCAATGCCTAAAACAAAATTACAACATTTGTCTCTCCTATATTTTTTTATTTTCCTTGAATGTTAGAGATTTCTTATAGCATCCCTAAGTAATTTATGAATTATTTGTACTGGTGGTTCAGTTCTCAAATTGTTCGTTTAATGGTTATGTATATTTCCTTATTTTAAAGCCTTAATTTTTGATATTCTTGACTCCGGCCAATATTCCTTGAAAGAAAACTTGGAATTGAGTTTCGATAATTCCATCAATTTTGAAATATGAATTTTGTTCTAGAAGGACCTATGGTTCGTTTCTGAAAGCTTTCACTATGAGTTTATCTTGTTTTCTGTTTTTTGATGAGCTTTCTAATTCATAATTGGAGCTTGAGTAGTCATCTTATGATAAGAACTTCATATTTGATATTTGACTTTGTCATCAGCTTTGAAATATGGATTTTAGGTTAGGTAAAGTGTTCATTGGGGCCTTGCATTAGAGGAACTCATTTTGAGTGCTGGTTCAAATTTATGTAATTTAGAACGAGGGTTGATTTTCGTCAAGATTTTATCAAAATGATCTCAAAACAAAATTTTACCTGTCGTTAAATACGAAATGTTATTTTCATGCGATTTTCATAATTGGTTTGTGTTCATCAGGTTCCGAGCATATTAAGAAACCCCATGGGAAGTTCCTTTCCTAGATTAAATAGTTTTCATCTGGTGTAGAAAAAATACCCTTCGCTATCGCAACCAGAGTCAAACTATCCCATGGCGTTGAATTCTCCATTTCATAGTGATGTTTCCTTATGTGATTGCCATATTTCCTAAAATTAGTTAAGCAATCGCGACCCTTACTGCATGAAATCGTGATAGTATTTTCACATGCATATCATGATTTGAGCCCTATGGATGCGATCGCGATGTGTACTACACCTGGAAGTATAAATAATCCCCAACTCTAATTCTTATTCATTTTCTTCCCTTTATTCCACATCAAAACCCCCATTATTGATCTTGTAAGATCTTGGATCTTCAATATTCACATTGGGAAGCATCGGACAGTGTTTCAAATCATTTTTACACTTTTAATTCATAAGTTTTCCTTTTAGTTTCTTGAAATTTATAATGACCCTTACGGTTATTTTCATGATTTTTCTTTTTCTTCCATTGTCCCTAAGTTATTGATGCTTATCTGGACTTGTGGTTTGGTTCCAAGGTTGTTTTTTTGAATGTTATGTGTATTTTCCTATTTTAGAACCTTTAGTATTAAAATTGTTGACTTTAGTCAACATTTGTGTAAACGATCTGAGAATCAAATTTTGACAATTCCATTAGCTCCAAAAGCCATATTTTGGATATTTTTTTGACTTAAGGAGCTTTAGATTAGAGTTTGTACAATTTTATGTGATTTATGTGGCGATTTTGGAGCTTCAGGTCAATTTTTTATCAGAGCCTGTTATTTAAAACCTGACTACGCCATCAGCTACAGAATGCCGAATGTGGGTTAAGTGAGTTATTCATTCAGTTTCCAAACTAACCGAGATCATTTTGACTACTTGGTTAGAATATTGGTTATGTTGGCAAAGTGTTGACTTTGCCAATATTTTATTAAAAATAACTTGGATCAAAATTTAGTCTGCGTCGTTGAGTTTGGAATGTTTTTTCCATGCAATTTGTATATTTATTTTATTTTCATTGGGTCCTAAATGCATTTTAAACCTTATTTTGATGTCCCAAATTCCTAGCTGATTTACTGAAGTGCTGGTATCTAGTACACATCGAACCTATAACCTTTAGTTTGCAGGGGAGACATCACACTTGTATGTCAATTAACACACCTGTAAACCACCCAGGAACCCCCTCCTTCATACCTGAAAAGCTTCCCACGTAGGGGTGATCCCCCACCTATGATGGCTCTGTCGCTTCTATGGTAGATGCTGCTGCCAGAGGGGATCGTACTTGTAATAATGTCCATGTTAGTGTATATACTGAATTTAGAATTTTTCAACTTTTGTTCTTCCTTGTTCCGTTTCAAAACACTTTAAACCCCCCTCCCCCAATTAAATTTTTTGGTCTTCTCATAATCCCGTGGGTGATTTTAGAAATTTGAATTATTCGATTACCCATCTATTATTGGTAAGTTTTCACTTTAATTTCTTCAAATTTCACCCAAAAATCCCTAAAATTTCCATATTAATTTCTTCACTTTATTTGATGATTTGAAGTCATTTTGTTGCTCATTTTGGCTTCAAACTTCTGATTTAGGTTCCCTACAATGTGGGGAACATTTTGATACACTTTGTTTTAGCTTTTGGGTTATGAGTTCGTACGCCATTTTGACCCATATCTTGACCTCAGCTATTTTGATAGTTTATAGATACTGTTGGATTCGTTTTAACGTCTAGATAATGTTTTTTCTAGTTAAATGATTGCTGGAGTTCGTTTGCTCATGTTGTCTTTTGGAGAAGTCTAATATTTTTTTATGAAGTATTTGCAGGTGCTTCTCGATCGACAGGTAGGCCATGTTTATGATCTTAGACTGGGAATATATGAGAGATAATTGTGATAAATAGACATCCTTGTGTTGGGAATTTTAGGTTGGCACCCTGTCTGCCCTTTTAGTCCGTTTCTTGGATACGTATGGTTGTTGATTTGAAATTATAGCTACTTTGTGACCTTGATATGAATATAGAACATAGATGGTGGGTTTATGGGAAATATTTGTGAGTCTCAGATATTCAACATGGTTGGTTATGCTTGCTGTAGAATCTATGCCGTTTAAGGGCTGGAAATATTGTTGAGTATTTTATATATGAACTCATTTCTAGTATAATAAACCTAAGATGAGTAAAACTTGTGTAATTAACTAGTGGTGTGTATAAAAGGATTAATAATGGATTAAACTTCTGTTTTGAGTTATTGCATAGTCGTGGTTGAGGTAGTGAGCTGATGTTGATGCTATTTCAAATACTCGTCATGGATATTGATGCTAATATATACCATTAAGAGATATGAATAAAACTTATGTTCTTTTGAGAGTTACTATATCACTTAAGATCTGTTTATATTTATGTATGTATGTTATGTTTACCTTATGAGTTAGTTGTACGCAGGTCGCAACCTCCCATGGACCCTACCAATCTGGGATCGAGAATGGCCATAGCAGGGCTACACAGGGGAGTAGATGCATTCGGTGAGGCCTTCCATTTGGTTCTACCTGACAGACTTAAGGGTTGGGGTAGGAGTGTACAGGTTTGCTTTATTATTATTTCATAATATCATGCATACCTTGTTTGTCTATATTGTTTGTTATTTGTACTCTTTAGTAGGATGGGGTGCCGGAGGGTTTGCATTCATCCTTGTGTTCTTACTTATTTACTTAATTTCTATTGAGATATATTATTGTTAGCATCACTCTTGTATTACCTTGTCCTGTTCTTATTAGTATCTACTTCATGAGTCTGACTATTGGTTGCATCGGATGTACCCTTCTTACCGCAATCAGGCTTATTGAGTGGGAACTAATGAGGTATTATAGACTACTCCCATAAGGCTATAGCACAACAAGTGGGGTTACCCCATGAGTTGTGAGATAGATTGGGGGAGGAAGCTTACCATTGAATGGGCTAAGGATGTGATACTATGGTTAACAAGATTTAGATTTCCATTGGTTCACTGTTGAAAGAAATAATGATTAGTAAGTCCTACTGTTTCTATCTTAAGTGGTATTTGGCTGGGCTTATCTCATGGCTTCCTATCATGCTTTTCTTTGAGTATACTTGTTGTAGTTAGCCTTCTTCGTACTTCCGTTATTTAAGGTTACCAGTATACTGCCACTTATGTATTATTTGTATATCTTATTAGTTGAGCATGGATTCAGGTACGTGTTCTTTTTTTTCCTAAATCTCCCTTGTCATAGCTAGTATCTAGGGTATATTACTTGTCTTATCTTATTAGCTAGCTTTCTGTTTATTGTGAAACCTTGTTTTCCTTATGTGACCTATTTGTCTTGTCTATTAGTTATTGCTCTTATTTATTATATATTCCCAGTCAGGTATAGCCTACTAAGTACCTATTATTTTGGTACTCATACTACACTTCTGTATCTCTCTTGTGCAAATACTAGCACAAGTTATCAGTATTGCTTCTGTTTGAGATTTCGATGTGTTACAGAGGTAAAGGACTTCTACTAGCATCTAGAGTTGATATTATATCTTTCACATCATCTACTTTCTATTGTTGCATGAGACAGATGCTTGTTTATAGTTTTAGACATTATACTCTTTATAGTAGGGGCTCATGTACTTAAATAACAGATTTTGGGTTTTTATTGACTTGTTTTGGGCATCTACTTATCCATGGCCCTTATTTATCTATTATGCACATAGTTTATTATTCATGATTTACTTTTTGTTTGGGTTGTTCCCTCCAGTAGGATGTAGGTTCCCTCATGATTTAAGAAATTGGGTTGTGATAAATTGATATCAGAGCGCTTAGTTTGTTGATAGCCATAATACATGAGCTAGTGTCTAGTAGAGTCTTGTGGATCGGGTGTAGAGATGTCCGTATCTTATCTTCGAGAGGCTACACTAACACTTTTATTAATTCACTCTCTTTAACTTTTATATCGAGTGTGCATCATAGTTGTTCTCTTGAAATCTCATTTGTTTTATTTCATTCTTCTGCCGATGGTGTTTATTCGATCTTCAGAAGATTCAAAAGATGCGGAACCTATTGCGCTACAAGTTGGAGGAGGTGGTTGAGGTCGAGGATCTACAATAAGAGGATTGGCACCTGATAGAGGTGTATAGGACATTCAATTTCTAGACCAAGATCCTAAGCCTATACTGGAACAGTAGCCACCAAGGGTGCAGGGACCAGCTGCATATTCACCTATGCCTCTCTCTATTCCCTCTTTGACTTCGGAGATAAGAGGTTTCAAATGCATCTATTAGGTATGTCAGGTCAGCCAACTGGTGGGATGCCTACTTCAGCCCCAACTTCTATCAGCCTAGGTGTTCCATTGGTTCCTAGTTCTTATGCTTTGGGAGTGCCACCTGCACATAGTGCATTGGTTTAGGTGTTTTTCCATTAGTATCATACGTTTCAATTCTTGTGCCTCAGGCATCGGTTTATGAATTTTCAGCACATATTTCATCTACACCTTCTTTTGTTTTGCGTGTCTTATCTCATCTACCAATGCCTGACTTAAATTAGAAGGTTTTTGGAATTTTTTTTAGATTGAGTCCCCTTAGGTTTATAGTTAATCGGGGGAGGATCCTAGAGAGTGAATACATAAATTTCAATAGGGATTTTATAACCTCGATATTCTTGAGACTCGTGTGTTGAATTCAATAGCTATCATATGAGTGGCTTCACTAAACAGTGGTGGAGTTCCTAGTGTTTGACTATACCAGAAGATCCTACTCCTATTACTTAGACTTTATTTCTTGATGCATTCCTAGAGAGTTACATCTCCTGCATAGTGCAGGAGAGTTCGAGGGATGAGTTTTTTAGAATGGCATAGAGATCTTTATCAGTTACAAAGTATGAGGCAGAGTTCTACCAATTGTGTGCTAATGCTTCCATTTACATTCCTCTAAGAAGGAGAAAGTCTGATGTTCTTTGCATGGGTTTGACCTAGACACTTGTGAAACAATTGAGGTTTTTCTAGTTACGGGATCTTCTTTTTAGACTTTTATTGAGTATTCCCAATCTATGGAGGATCTTTCTAGTAGACGTAGAGTTAGAGAGGGAGGAGGACATATCATCTGGATTATGTTTGTGTTCGTTGTCCTTGATCTATGGGTAGATCCCTCAATAGGGGTAGCCTAGTCGCCCTATTAGGAATCGATGCAGACCTCTGGTAGTGGTTCTTTAGGACTTGGCATCCAATATGGTTTATCTAGTTCTTCTCGCCCAGTTCTCCCTTATAGGCTATGTTACACTTGTTGTGTTATGGGCTATATTTCAGTTGATTGTCCTTGAGGGGTGCTATTCAGCCAGTTACTCTGTCTATAGTTGTTTCAACACCTATTCCTCCTCAGATTATAGTCGTACCATCTTAAAGTAGGGGCAGTGTTACTCTAAGTAATGATGCTCCTAAGTAGGGCAGTGGTCATGATGGTGGATGTGGTGGTGGTTGTCGGTATTTCTATATGTACCCTTGTAGATCTAAGGTAGAGGCCTCTGATATTGTTTTTATAGGTATTATTTTTGTGCTCTATCATCCAACTTCATCTTTATTTAATACAAACTCTACTTTCTCCTATGTATCATCTTATTATGCTCCATATTTAGGTATGGTTAGTCAACCATTTACTGTGCCATAGGTGATTCTTTAGTAGTGGATTATGTATTGTGATCCTATTCTATGATTATTAGGTGTTTTGAGGCTCTAAATAATTTGAATATGTTGGACATGGTTGATTATGATGTGATTCTGGGCATGGATTGGTTATCCCCCCATTGAGTGTTCATGGATTTTTATTCTAAGACCATGACCTTTGTTATTCTTGGTATACCCCCAATCATTAGGTAGGGTTTAACTAGGCATACACCGATGGAGATTATTTCTTCTATTTAGGCTTTTAACTTTGTTTTTCTTGGTTGTTTAGAATATCTTATGTATGTTGGAGATGTTAGTGTAGAGTCTGTGACTCCTAAGTCAGTACCTGTTGTTCGTGAGTATCTAGATATGTTTCCCACTGACCTACTTGTCCTACCACCCGAGTAAGATATTGATTTTGGCATTAAGTTAGAGGTTGGAACTAGGCCCATACCTATTGCTTTTTGTCGTATAGAACCTATTGATCTGAGAGAGCTCAAGACTTAGCTTTAGGATTTTTTAGATAAGGGATTTATTAGGCTGAGTGTATCCCCTTAGGGTGCTCCTGTACTATTTGTAAAGAAGAAGAATGGGTCTATGCGTATGTGTATCGACTACAGACAGCTTAATGGTGTGACCATGAATAATAAGTAAACATTTTCCCATATGAATGACTTATTTGATCAGTTTCAAGGTTCAGCCATATCTCCAAGATTTATTTGAGGTCAGGTTACAACCAGTTAAGGACTCAGACCGAGGATATCCCAAAGACTACCTTTTGGACTCGGCATGATCATTTTGAGTTCCTTATTATGTCATTTGGGTTGATTAATGCAGCTGTAAATTTTATGTATCTGATAAACTATGTGTTCAAATCGTATCTTGATTCTTTTTTCATTGTGTTCATCAATGACATCTTGGTGTATTCTCAAAGTAAAGAGTATCATGAGCGTTATTTGAGGATTGTGCTTTAGACTTTGAGATATCATTGGCTTTTCGCCAAGTTCTCAAAGGGTAGGTTTTGGCTTGAGTCAGTTGCATTAATTGGACATATGGCGTCCAAGGAGGGTATTAGTGTTGATCCCACTAAGATTGTGGCTGTTCATAAATTTCCTAGAAGGACTACTCCTACCGAGGTTTGTATTTTTGTAGGCTTGCTAGTTATTATCACTGATTTTTTTAGGGTTTCGCTTCCATAGCAGTGTCGGTTACTAGATTGACCTAAAAGGATGTTTATTTCCATTTTCAGATGATTGTGAGAGTTTATTGTAGAGAATTAATTCCATTTTTACTTCTTCTTCTCTGTTAGCCTTGTCGGTTGAGGGTCAGAGTTTTACGGTTTATTATGATGCATTCGGTATTAGTTTGGGTTTATTTTGGTGAAATAAGGTCTTGTCATCTTAAGGTTCATGAGTGTAACTACCCCACCTACGATTTGGAGTTGGAGGTAGTAGTCTTTGTGCGCAATACTTGGCACCACTATCTCTATGGGGTTTATTATAAGATCTTTACTAATTATCATAACCTTTAGTATATTATGAGACAACTCGAACTTAATGCTTTCCCCCCTAGATGGATCGATTTAGTGAAGGACTATAACATATCTATTTTGTATAATCTGAGAAAGGCAAACGTGGTAATGGATACCTTGAGCCGGAAGGCGAAGAGTATGGGTAATTTTAAAGCCTTGACAGTTTGTGATAGGCTATTAGATTTTGATGTTTATTCCTTGGATAACTGATTGGTTCAACTTGACATTTCAAATTCAGGTAGTCTATTTTCCTATGTTGAGGTCTATTCTTCGTTGATGGATCATATTCATTAGCATCCTTAAGGATCCAGAGTTAGTCGATATGCATGATCAGTTGAGTAGGGGTAAACCCTACGGTGTTGCTTTAGGTTCAGATGGTATTTTATGATTCGAGGGCTATATTTGCATTCCCTGAGTTGGTGATCTGGTTTAGTTGATTCTTTTTGAGGCCCATATTTCTTTTTGTTATATCCATTTAGGTGTTATGAAGATATATAGAGATTTATGCAATATTTATTGGTGGGTGGCATGAAGAGGGATATAGAAGAGTTTGTGCCTCTATGCTTGAATTATTAGTATATTAAGTTTGAGAATCAGAGAACGAGTGGTTTTTTACATTGACTTCCCATTCTCGAGTGGAATTGGGAGATAATTATGATGGACTTTATTTTTGAGTTGCCTCGGACTCCTAGTCAACACGATTCAATTTGGATCATTGTTGATAGCTTGACCAAGCTTTCACACTTCATTTTGGTTCATACAGATTGTAGTGTGGAGAAGTTAGCCTCTATTTATCTCCTACATGTAGTTTAATATCATAGCATACTTATTTCTATCATTTCAGACCGTGATACTCAGTTTAATTACTAATTTTAGTAGCGGTGCAGCGTGGTATGGGTACATTAGTTCATTTGAGCACTGCATTTCATCCCCATACTAATGGTCAATCCGAGAGGACTATTCAAGTCCTTGAGGACATTTTGAGAGTGTGTGTTCTTGATTTTGGCAGTTCTCGAAATCGTCATTATAACAACATCTACCATTCTAGTATTCAGATAGCTATGTTTGATGCTCTATATGGTAGGCTGTATCGTTCTCCTAGTGGTTGGTTCAATGGTTTTGAATCCATATTGCATACTACTATTCTACTTAGAGATGCCTCAAATATGGCTCGTTTGATTCAGGAGTCGCTTCAGCTGCCTAGAGTAGGCAGAAGAGTTATTCTTACCGTCATTGATGTGCCTTAGAGTTTTGTGTGGGTAATAGATTCTTTTGGCAGGTATCTCCCATGAAAGGTGTGATGATGTTTAGTAGGAGGGGTAATCTTAGTCCCCGGTATATTATCCCATTTGAGACTCTTGAGCAGATTGGTAGTGTTGCTTATAAGCTAGCCTTTACCCTTATGTGTTCAAGTTGTACATTCGATACTTCATGTTTCAATGTTGAGACGTATGTCCTTGATAAATCACATGTGCTCTTGTATGATTCAGTTGTGGTTGATGAGACCTTATCAGTAGTTGTGGATCATGTGTTGGTTTTGTCTAGAGTGATCAGAAAGTTGTGATCTCATGAGATTCTGATGCTTAAAGTATAGTGGAAGGATCGTCCCATGGAGGAGGCTACTTGGGAGATCGACAGCGAGTTGAGGTCTCATTACCCACATCTTTTCAATCCTTCAAGTATTTCCTTGTTTAACTTTTGGTTATGAGAGTTCTTTTAGTAGTGGATGTTGCAATTTACGGTCTTTTTCATGATTTTGCTTTCTCTATTATTCTAGGACTTTCCTATAGCGATCCTAAGTCATTTGAGACTTATCGAGACTAGTGGTTCAGTTCCCACGTTGTTCATTTGGTTGTTATGTTTGTTTCCCTATTTTAGAAACTTTAGTATTAAAATCATTGACTTTAGTCAACAATCTTTGTAAATGATCTCGAAATTGAATTCTGATAGTTCTGTTATCTCTTAAATGTGTATTTTATTCTAGATAGGCTATTGTTTTGAGTTTGGGAGCTTTAATTTTAAGTTTTTTCAATTGTATGTGTTATATATGCTTTATGTTGCCATTTTGGAGCTTGAGTAGTCATTTTGAGATCAATTGCTTGGATAAAAAGACCAACTACTGCCATCAGCTTCGGCATGCCAAGTTTGGGTTACATGAGTTGTTCGTTCATTTTTCGGACTAATCACTCTCATTTTGAGTACTTGGTTGGGATGTTGGTTATTTTTGGCAAAGTGATGACTTTGGTCAACATTTTGTCGAAAAGAACATGGATATAAATTTAGTCTATGTTGTTGAGTTTGGAATGTTTTTACCATGCAATTTACATATTTGGTTTGCGTTCATTGGGTCCCAAATACATTTCGAACCTTATTTTGAAGTTCAAATACCTAGCTGATTTACTAAAGTGCTGGTATCATGTGCATATCTCACCTACGACCTTTAGTTTGTAGGGGTGACGTTGTACCTGCATGTCGTTTGTTACACCTGCGACTTGCCCAGGAATCCCCTCCCTCTGTACCTGCGAAGATTCCCACACAATGGCGATCCAACACCTACAATGGGTCTGTCAAACCTGCAATAGATGCCTGGGTAAGGTGGGATTGCACCAACAATCATTTCCTATGCACCTATGATGTCGCACTTGCGACACCTTTTCTACAAGTGCGATGTACCTGCTAGTACATATTCTTGGAAGTCTGAATTTTCAACTTTTGTTCTTCCTTGTTCCATTTCCAAACACTTCAATACCCCCCATTAAGTTCTTCTCATAAGCTCATAGGAGATTTTAGAAACTTGAATTCTTCGATTCTCATCAATTATTGGTAAATTTGTACTTTAATTTCATTGAATTTCACCCAAAATTCCCAAAATTTTCATGTTCATTTCTTCACTTTATTTGATGATTTCAAACTCTTTTGTTACTCCTCTTAGCTTCAAACTTTAGGTTTAGGTACCTTGTGATGTGGGAACGCCTTTGATACCTCTATTCGAGCCTTTGGATTTGCATGCCCAAAGGACCCTTTTTACCCATATTTTGATCCCGACTATTTTATATCTTTAAGTGTACCATTGGATTCCTTTTAAAGTCTAGGCTATGTTTTTGTTAGTTGCATGATCATTGGAGTTCATTTGCTCATGTTTGGTTTTTTGGAGCATTTCAGGCTTTCTTCTATGTGGTATTTTCAAGTGCTTTGTCGGAAGACAAGTAGGATAATTACTATGTTAGACTAAGCTTATATGGGAGATAATTGTGATAAATAGACATCCTTGGGTTTGTATTTTTAGGTTGGCACCTATGACCTTGTCCGCTCTTTTAGTCCATTTTTTGGATACTTATGGTTGTTGTTTTGAGATTAGAGTTACCATGTGACCCTGAGTGGTCTTTCCATGAATCTGTAACATAGATGGTGGGATTATGTGAAATATTTGTGAATCCCAGATATTCAACATGGTTGGTTTTGCTTGATGTAGAATTTTTGCCTTTGAAGGGCCGACAGGATTGTTGAGATATTTATTAGATGAACTCGTCTCTAGTATAATAAGCCTAAGATGAGTAAATTTTTGTAATTAAATAGTGGTGAGGACAAATAACTTAATAATGGTTTACATTCATGTTTTGATTTACTACTAGTTATGGTCGAGCCGTGAGATAGAAGTTGATGTTATTTCATATATAGTCTCAGTCATGGATGGACTCGTTCATTGATATTGATACTGGTTAGACTAACTAGAGATCTAAATACATCTTATATCTATTTGAGAGTTAGTATCTCATATGAGATTCGTTTATATTTATGTACATAAGTTTTATTTACCTTATGATTTAGTTGAATGTAGATTGTGACCTCTCATGGACCATGTTGATATGGGCTCAAGGATAATCAAAGAAGGGGTACACATGGGAGTAGAGGTATAGGGGTCGATTCCTTCCATGTGGTTCTAACTGAATAACTCGAGGGTTAGCATTGCTCTTGTATTACCTTGGCCTATTCTTGTTAGTATCTATTTCACGAGTCTGGTTATCAATTGCATTGGATGTACCCTTCCTCCAGCATTCAGTCTTATGTGGTGGGAAATAGTGAGGTATTATGGACTCCCTTTATGAGGTCATATCACAATTATTGGGGATAACCTATGAGTTGTGAGATGGACTCGAGGAGGAGTCCTACCTCTAAATGGGCTAAGGATATGATATGATAACTCTCATTTACACCTCCGAAACAAATCTAAAAGTGTACGCGGTCATTGTCAAAATATATTTACTCAACTTATGAGTCGGGGTCAAATCCACAAGGAACAATGTAAAGGCAATTGAGTATGAACGGAAAGCTAAAGCACAACTTTTCAAACTCGAATGGTCTAATCACGAAATGGGGGGTTTGAAAATATAAGAAAGTGTCACTAAACTACAAATAAAACCTAGACAAAGATTTGACCAAAGGCTTCACAAACCATGTCAAGAGAAAACAACACTATGGTGATTAATTCTATCAATGATCCATTATAATAACTAAATACTAAATTGATTATACATGGTTTTAAAGAATAGACTTTGAGTTCCAACTAGCTCCTCTCGAATGCTAATTAAAGTAAGTCACTAGCTTCTCTCAGATGAAAGAAAACCTTCCTTCGCTTGTTCTCTCGAATCAAGCTAAAGAGCATGCACAACAACTCAATTTGGCTACAATAGGATTTTTACTATCTCTAGTTCAAATCCATTAATGAAGAAAACACTCA
>JBDJHY011075884.1:0-14103 GCA_039654485.1 Withania somnifera
AATTGTATCATCATGTACCTATTATTGTCTCAAAATTAATCTGCGAGTGCATGCAAATGAAGAACATCTCAAATGCATGTCAAAAAGAGGCAGTTGATTTCAATGCATAATCAAGTCCACTCCAGGTCTTTAGAAAAAAGATAATGGAATATGGCTCAACTAAAGTCATGCAGGAGCATAAAATTCAACATGGAATTCAAAAAGGCCCCCCACACGGACATTTAATCAAATATGATATTACAACAACGTAACCAAGTCCTCTCATGGGAATTCCCAAATAATTCCCACTATTCTCAATTAGCATTAAATAAACACTATAAGTATTCTACATAGTTTTGTTAGGGTCAATCCTCTACTTTCCTTAAGAAAATGGGAAAATAATCAAGCGGGTGCCTTGCCTTTGAATTGTGCCTCCAAATAAAAAATATATAGTAATATAATGAACATACCATAAGAAATTATTATATAAAATACCCATATGCAAAGACTTAACTTGGTTACAAAACACTCCTAAAACCCAAGCAAAAAAAAAAAACACTTTCAAAAATTACAAAGTTTTCATGAAATTCAAGTCACCCATAGATTGTGGATTCTAAATATCAATTTTTAAATCAAAATCTAGATTCAATTTTACATATCAATATCAACTTTATTCATAAAAAACTTACGAGTCTTAAATCCCCAAAATGATTCTTGCAAAATATAAGAAATAGAAGTGAACCTATAACTAGAATCCCAAGAATAGTAGGTATTTTAAGAAAAAAATCTTACTAAGGGCCTTGGATTCTTTGAAACATGTTATTTGAATTTTCCCAAATGATAAAAAAACATACAAGGTCCTTCAAAAGATTTTTGGAGTGTGAAAATAAGGCTAAATTTGAGCTAGGCTTGCATATAAACAAGGGAGTATGTGAAAACCCAGAACTACCCTTCATTCAAAGCTATCAGGAAGCCAAAATTGGCTATGTAAGGTGGAACTGATGGGGAAAAGGTCCTTCCCTTGCCTGGTATGGTCTGTAGTCTGCTCATGGTATTTTAGCATGACCCCACGCAAGGACCTTGCCTCTAGGGTACTACCAGTACACCCCTCCATTTCGATTTTGGCTTTAACTTTCATTTGGAATTTCTAACACATACAGAGCACTATGAATACAAACCAGTAAAAAAATTGTAGACACTTTGTAATTATCAAAATGGGAATCTGAGGTCTTCGTGACTCGATATGACCTAGTGTCGGTAAAACATAGACTTTTCTCTAAAGTAAAAAAATGTATCTGGAACTCAAAGAGCACTATCAAAACCTTATTCTTGGATAAATTCAACCTCTTTGATCTAATGTAAGAAATGAAATTCTAATCCAAGAACTAAATAATAAAATATTGGCCAAAGTCAAACTTTATACTTAAAACTCAACACTATTCTATCAAATGAGTTATATTCAACATGAAAAGCCTAGAACTGAGAGAGATGGTCATCCTAGACCTATTTCTACATTTTGGAGCTAATGCAACTGAAGGAATTCTATTCCAAACTGATAAAATCAAAATGAATCCCCAAAACTTATCTCAACATAAAGGTCTCAAATCACTAAGGAATTCTCAAAATTCTCAACTTTTTAGCTCTAATTCCCAACCCAATCCCGTAAACTAACAAAATTTACTCGTGAAAACACTCAGAAAGGGTAAAATCATAATTTTATGGAAAGTTTCAAAAATGACCTTCGGGGTAATTATAGGGATGCCCAAGCAACGATCTTGAGATTACGATGGTTTAGACTAGGATGCTAGGGAACTCATTTATACATTAATATTTTGAGGTTATAATTTTAGTTATGAATATTGAGTTAGTATGTTGTGATGCCCACCATGGAACTTGCTGATTTGAGCTAGCATGCAACCAGAGAAGGGGTATATGAGTGACTAGAGGCATAAGGGGATATCCTTCAATGGGTCTTGCCTGCCGGACCTATGGGTAGATGGGAGGAGCATACACATTTATTTCCAACATCATATCATATTATTTCATATTTTATCCTTGGGCATTGTACACTATTTTTACTCTTAGATGTAATAGGAGTACTGAAGGTTTCCATTCAATTTTTTTTATCCCTCGGTCTTATGGGAGATCGTTGGGATTTTCTCTTAATTATTATTGTTCCAATATAATGTTCTGGACTAGATTAATTGTTGTTCCCCTTTTATAACTTTTATTTATATATCTATTGTAGTTATCCCTTCTTCCCATTCTCGTTATTTGAGATTACTAGTATACCATCACTCCTAATGTTTTATTTATATCTTATTAGTTGAGATTTGATTTAGTTAAGTGTTCTCCTTTGTTTTCCTCAACCTTCCTTATTGTTAGATAGTTATATAAGATATCAACTTGTCATTATCCTATTAGCTAGTTCCTTTATTTGTTTTATTTATTTAGCTTCTGTGAACTATTTTTCTTATATGTCTATTTACTGTTTTTATTTATTATATGGGTACAATCGGCGGATGATGCCTACTGGGTACCATATCACTTCGGATATTTGGTATTAATGCTATACTTCTGTATCTGTGGGTGCAGATCCTATCATGAGTGGTCACTAATGATTCCATACTTGTGAGGATTAGCTTGATTCGAGGTAGATAATGTCTTCTGGCATCTAGATCTTGTTTTTACGTTTTTGTATCATTTTGTTCTGTCATTTTTTATTGCTGGTGACATATGTTTCATTTTTGTTATCAGACTTTGTATCACCTTGACAGTTGTTGTAGAAGCTCACCAGGTACGGGATTTTATATTACTTGGTTACCCTTATCCCTATCCTTTGTATTATGTATCCTCATTCACTTTTAGTTCTTGAATCTTACTTTACTTACTTGCCAGAGAAATCATGGCATGACACCAACACATAAAAACCAATTTTTATGATGATGTCTTGCACAAACACAATCAATATATCATAGTCATCAGCTCGATCACTACTAAAATCATAACCAGTAATAGTATCCAAGACTTGTAGATATTTCCCATAAATCCCACTATCTATGTTTCAGAGTAAAATGTGACCATAGAGAATTAAAGGGTAATCCAAAATCGCAATACAACATCAAAGCATAACAAAGAAGCGAACAGGGTCAGGTGTTCCAAACCTAAAACCCTACCCATGAATTGATAATTGCTACTATTATTTCAAATGTAAAATCAATCTAAGATTAATAAGCCATAACCTACCTGGATTCTGGCGATAAGCTAGTAAATTCAGATACAATATCCTATAAATATAGGTACAATTTCCCGAACATCTATAACAACTTTAATAATGCTCCAACAACCATGAAACTATCAAAATAATAATATACACATTAATTGAAGTAAAATGATACCCATAATGCCTATAGTCACAGCTGAGGTAAAAATTTGAGTCATAAAGGGCCTATGGAAAAACCAATCTGAAACTCTGAGTAAAAGTTATCAAACATTTACCTCATTGCAAGGAACTCATACAAAAAATTTAGTTAAGACGAGTGAGGAATGAACTAAAATCAATGAATTAAAGTGAAGAAATAACTTGGTTAAATTTGGGAGATTTTGGATGAAATTTTATGAAATTGGAGTGGAAACTTACCAAATAACGTTGGAATAATAATAACTGATGATCTCCAATATTTCTCGAACTCAATGATAAAACCCAATGAAGATCTAAGCTAAAAATTTGCAAATGAGGAATAAACGGGGTCAAGATTGGGGTTTTCAATCAAAACTTCTAACTAAGAACCAAGATAATCAGTTGGGTAATATTTAGAAATATCAAGATAAGTTTAAAAACAGTTAGCCACTAAAATTATGATAAAAATGGAGTGAAATCACCGCAATCATATATTTCTATCTCCCCAAAACCATTTTTAGTGAAAGAACACGAACTGAGTTTTAAATACTCCGCTATCTTTGCACCGGAGAACATCCACTTTGCACATGCGAACTTATTTTGGCACCTCCAAGTCATCAGGTGTGGCCCACTTTCTGCCCCCATGAAGCAACAGTACCAGCAATTCTAAATTTCACTAAAAGGGTCGTAACTTCCTCATACAGACATGAAACACAATGATTCTTTTTGTGTTGGACTCAAAACTTATCTGGTAGTTGGGACCCCCTGAACACAAATCATAGTGTGCAAACAAACTGTAAAGCATATTCCGGAAATAATGGAATCATCAAAATTCCCAAACGAGATCATCTTAATTAAATATTGTCCGCATTAAAACTTTTAGCTCTAGACTAACTATTATGTTATCAAACGAGATAAAATCACACTAAAAGTTCGTAGACCAAAACCAAGGGTCATCCTAGACCAAAATCCATGTTTCGGAGCTAGCATAACTGTCCAAATTTGAGTTTGAATATTTTTGAATGAATAATGGTTGAAGTTAATGATTTGAAAAGCTAAGGCTTTAAAATCGGGAAACATACACAACATCCAAATGAAAAACTCAGTAACTGAACCACCAATCTCAATAAGTTATAAATGTCTTAGGCTACTACAACAAAGCTCTAAGATGAAAAAAGACACAAAAAATACAAAAATGATCTTAAGGGTCGTTACAACATCCACTAATTAAAAGAATTTCATCCTTAAAAGTAAAAAAAAGGAACAGAGTGAAGGCATAGAACCCCAAAATAGGAAGATACATACCATACATGATCCGCTCGATCACTCAAAAAGGATCACAAGGATGGGGGAGAATTTCTAAAGAACTCGGTTGTAGGGGAACTCAAAATCTCCAAATTCGAAAATACCTCAACACTAAAATGATCACAGGCCTATACCCAAAGGCTAAAACCAATATCAAAACAAGAAAGCTCTTCTCAAAAGACTTGAAGATCATTTGAAACATAACATCATCGTACTAATTGAAGAAGAAACTCAAATGGATACCTAAAATGAATTAGAGAATAAAAAACAAATAATGTGTCACAATAACATAGTATAAGTCCAAATCCAAAACTGCCTAACAACTCTACTATCAAATGCCTAGCTTCAAAACCAAGCAAGAATCTAGTAGAAGACCTAAAATACATGTAGTAACTTTCCCAGAGTAATGCAAAATGAACATCCCCGTAATAGATATTACCTCCAACCAACCTTGTAAACCTCACAAACTGGTCTGCAATCCTTCAATAAACCAACCATGACCTTAAACATCTCCTCGAAACTATAGGACAAGCCTAAATACCCCATATGATGCACTAAGAACCAAAATCACATATGAATGAACCAATTATCAAAAATAACCTTGAACCACACACTCGGTATCAAAGGAAGATTAAACCAGAAGGAGCGAATAGGCCTAATCAATAAGTTAGAGACAAATCAAGAGTATCAAACCTATGAAAATAATGTAAACCCAACTATATCATCTATAGGGATCCACTCTCTTTATGACCTCTGTTGTAGACCTCAATACATATTAATTGTACCCCAAATAGACCAAATAAGTAAAATAATTATCCTTCTCCATATCCCAAGTGTAGACCTTCCTAGTCAAGTAAACTTACAATTCTAGGAAGTTCCCACTAGTTGTAAAATAAGCTCGTATTAAGAAGTCCATCATAACTTACCTCAGTACCCTATACATAAATCCACCTATGGTAGGAAGGGTAAATTTGAGGCACTCAAATAATGGATTCATGGATAGGATTCTAAAAGTAATAGATAAGGTAAAGGAATCCTTACTCCAGTCTACACCCACGCTAGGAAGGGTACATTTGACACTACCGAGAAATGACTTGTGAGATAGATTCTGAAATGACTAGACTAACATCAAATCATAACCTATTTCAGAACCATCCCTTAACCAACACATAATTATCTCATAATCAATGCATAACCTTTCATCACCAGTTCACAAGCATCTAATATAACCAACATGTACCATCCTTTAGTGCTCTACTCAGTCTCTACTTCCAAAAATTAAGATGAATCTCAAGCTAAGATATACCTCTAGAACATCTAAAAAACAAGCTCGATAGTACCTCTATATGTCAAGGAATACTGACTACTAATTAAATAAGTTAATAAAAGAATTGGAACCATAAGTGGGGCACCCCTCAAAAGCTCAAAAGAAAAAGACATCAAAATGAAATGGAGTACTTTGATGAGCCGGCCATACCATGATACCAAACATCCTAGTCCATGAATCTTATTTATAGAAAGAACCAATCTCACCCATGACACACCACAAATATTACTACACCAAAAAAATATTCCCCTGCGCTACTATAACATATCGAAACAAAGTAAATGAAGTATTATAGTTCCATATCCAACCCACATTAAAGCAAAAAAACAAAGACTCTAAGTCGCGTTGATGATTATGCCATTATTGACCATACAATGTGTAACCAAACTCCACTAGTACACAAGAACTCCATAAAAGTCAACACTAGGATCGACATCTTTGATCCACTACTAAAGAATCATCTACAATGAAGAATAAAATGAATATACACCACAAGATCCCATAAACACTTATCTGGTCTCAAAAATGGCTTTCAAACTTCCCACCTAAACCTATGTTATATGGAAAAAGGGAAGTACAATCAGGCCTAGTGCCCAGCTCTAACTTGATAGACCAAAATATCAAAATCAAAGCCTCACTTAGGTGGAAGGCCAAGTAGGTTGGTTAGGAAAACAGAACAACATAAACTTACTAAACTTAGGGATCATAACAAGGAGTGACGCATCAAAGATAATGTCGAGACAAAAGCTAGATAAAATAGCACCAATATGGTACTAGTCTCCTATCTCGAAGGCAAGAAAGGGTCCCAAATGGTGCATGTCTAAAGAACCCTAACACTCTACAAAAACGCTGTAAGCCTGATAAAAATAATGATTTAAGAACAACAGTCTAGGACTACTTAAAAAGGGGAATAACTAGACCATGCCCAAAATTACATAATCTAATAAAGACAAGCATAAATGTATCAAACTAAAAGTTGAGCTCCTTAATAGCTACAAAAAAGGCTCTATCATCAAAATCCACTACAAAGAAATCCATTAAAAGGGTAGAAATAAATAATTCAACAACCACGGTTCACCAGCCACATCTTAATAAAGAGAGAGAAAACAAATAAGCAGGTATAGAGGAGCATAAAAAATAAAGTCAAATAAAGCCAAAACTAGTCAATAACTAGGTAATAATAAAAAACCAAACCTGAGATCGCAATGACCGAGGCTTCCACCTTAACTCAAACCAAAAAAGCACCAAATTGACCAACACACTGCTAGGCTCACTAATACCCTGACCTCCTGACCAACAATATTGAGTAATACCCGTGATATTGTATTACCCTACCACCACCTTTGGCTAGTGGCAACTGTGATGAATTAATTTCTCAAGTTGTGATGATGCCTACAACCCTCATGTAGGTAAACCAATCCCCATAGCCAAAAAAAATAACTAACAGGCCACTAGCCATAAATAAAACTAAGTACAAATATGGAAAATAGTAAATAGTAAGGTGAAAGGAAAGTTGAAAATAGAACACGATAACACAGTCAGAAATCTCTTCCCAGGACTTGGTATCAGTGTATACACGAGCCACTAAACGGTACAAAATGCATAATATACACAAGACATAAATACAATCTGCCTCTAAAATACAAAAAGACAAAATAATAACTGACGTGATGCAAGCTAGGATGGATGTCAGAAGTTTACCTTGTGTCTCTAATGTCCATGGCAACAAGGCAAGAACAAGTAAAGTCAATAGTGGGTGCTAGAACTCGAATCTGCACCAGGGAGACACAAGTGTAGTATGAGTACAAGTTTATGAAGCAACACGTATCTAACAGGCTTCGATGGCCTACTAGGCACATAACAAGAAAAATCACAATAAATAACAAGAATGTAAAGAAAGTAGGTCACGAGAAGAAATAGGACAACACAAGAATCTAGCTACACATCCAGGAGCAAGAAATTCAGATATAAAGTACACTCAGCTAGCCAAAAATAGTGAAGCATGAGCTTCGATAAGGGAAGAACATACCTAGGCTCCTTGCAGCAGTACAACAATACTAATAAGGAAGCAAGTAGTAAAAGGTAGCAACAAATACCATAGGGGAATGGGCGATGTACTAATACCTACAATGAAATGGATGGGGAAGGATATTATAAGAAAAAATACACACAGATAAACCCACTACATAAGGATAATCAATAAATAAAAGCTACATTTATGTACTATAATTACAAGCAACACTAAATATAGGTAACAACTCTCCAAGACCCCATATGAAAAGAAGAGTACAAATAAGGCACACTAATTCTTCTGGCATCCCATACTGGAGAGTTCGTACAAAAAATTAGTGTAGTAAAGTAACACATAAATGATTGCAACAGTTCCTATTTACGCTCCTCCTTTGGTACCCATAGGTCCAGCAGGCAGGACCTAAGGAAGGGCTTCCCACGAATACCTCTACTATATTGTAGACCCCTCCTTCAGCATGTCTATACACAAAATGGAAAGGTCCATGGAGGTATGCAAACCGCGTACAAATCTCTAGTGTCTTAGTATATGTCACAACTTAGTATCAAAGTGCCACAGTGTAACAGTATCACCATATCACAATGTCTCATAATATCAGTTCCATATGTCTCAGTAGTCAGGATTAGTGTCTCAGTTCAACAATCGTGATATAATATAAAAAGGTTGCACTCACTTCCAAAGCTCAGTCCGACTCAAGTGCTAACAAAAATAGTAGGTGACTGTACCTGGTGCTAGTGTGTGAAACCTTGTATGAAATGAGTAGAAAAGGAAGTATAGGGTACCCGACACTCAACCAGATTTAAAGTAAGAACAAATCACTTAAGTTATTATTAATTGTCAAGAAATCCCATTTATACCAATTTTAGTTCATTTAGTCATTAACATATGAAAATCGGCCTACCTGGCTCTTAGAAAATAATGATAATATGCCTCCGCCTCAATACATAGCTCTTTGAAATTTGAACCTCACGGCACTCGCGCTGTATGAATGCATATCACAAGCAATACTAGAGCTAGATGCACACAACAACCAGCCTAAACCCGAGGGAAAAACCAAAAATCCAACCCATGCATCAATGTTCTAATACTTCCAAATTCACCTTATGGCATTCACAAGGCTAACAATAGGTCAAAGGTGCCGTATTAAACCGAGTGCCATTAAAAAGAAAAAGATGAAGTAGGAGAATATAAGAGATAAGGTATTAGAATATCGGCCTAATAAACCCATCCCAAAGATGTTATTTAGTGTAATAACGCAAGGCATATCCCCACTGTAAGCCTAAGGAGCCTCTATCATTTGGAAAAAATAGTGCTACAACATACGAAAATCAGCTCATCTAATGCAAAATGTCTTTGAGTGGCCTTGAAACTAGTAAAATAATATTCTATTACGCAAGACAAATCCAATAGTATAATTTATATCGAATTCGAAGCTAGATCAAAAATTGAGTCCGAAATGCGTTCGCAGGATCAACTAACCGAACCCATAAACAAAAAATACGATGAGATTCCCCACATACTAGAAACTCATGCTCATAAAATGAGCTCAATCCAGATATGAATCGGGCTCAAACAGCCCAGGAATGAAACAAATAAAAAGTGGAAGACTTATCAAAATTGAAGAATGAAAAATTGAAAACTTTGTATACCAAGTTGATAAAATGTCTCCTTGAAAAGCTTGGATAATTAACATAAATAACTAATACTCCTTTTTCTTTTACTATATATATATATATATATATATATGAATGAGTAAAAATAGTTATACAACAACCAAAAGTTTCTTTTACAATGGAATGTTTCTGCATAACAACCTTATACATATTTATATAGATAGCCTAGACGGTGGGGAACGTTCCCAAAATTCTTGAAAATTATTGAACTATATTCCATTTTATAAATATTCGGATATTGCCAAGGTCTTAAATAAAATAAATATAAATATTAAAATATTCCATAGTTAATAGAAAATTATTTTTAACAATACTTACCTTATAAGATATTAATTATTTAACATAATTATACCTACTATTTCATTAAAGTACTAATAAAATATAAAAATGTTAATAAAATAATATAGATAAATATTTCATTTTCCAAAAATGATCCAAAATAATTTAGAAAATATAGAAAAATATTTACCTATTTTTAAATAGTAATTCAAAACTAAAATCCTCGAGTTTCGCAGGCCTTTGCAATAAAGTTGACAACATGAGCTTTCAATTAGACACTGTCGCAAGTTTGAACAAACATCTCAGGGGAATGAAGTAAAATCCCACCTAGCCTAAATTCAATGGCTCAAAGATATGGAGCGATGCCTACACTAGTCTACTAGACTGGCCATTCTAAAACTTTTACTGGTAACCACGAGCCCCAGAGCGAAACCCACTAAAATTCCCATGGTATCGAGGCCACTTATAGTTGCGCAAGCACTCCTTGCGATGAAGAGACTCTATAGTAGGGGTGTGATAGAAAACAATCTAAATTAAATACTTATTTGACACTAATAGAGCTACATCTTCTCTAAGTCTGTATCATAACCCATAAGAAAATCTATAGACTAGTTCCTGCTCCATAGGCAGAAACTCAACTCCATGCATACATCCCCAATGAAAGTTGGACACATAATATGCAACTGAAATTGATCCCTTCTCGACAAGTCAAAACTCCTATCTCAATTGGTTCCTCTCTTTTTGGGATATAAACTTCTATATGAAACTTGCAAAAACTACTGACCAAGACATTTGAGGCAACTCAGTTCGCCAACAAGTTATCTGCCTGCACCACTACTTCGCCTCATCCCTCATCTGAAATATGGTGTAGGAAACCCCGTGTACGTCATATACACCAATTTTCCTCAACCTCTCATCACACTCAATAATAAATTCATGGGAGTTCTCCCCAGGAGCGCTCGTAAACCTTGGAAAATCAAGGCAAAGAAATATGGTTAGGATCTTCTACTTCAAGTATTTCATAGGTACCCGAGGTGCTGTTTTATAGGTGACTTTTGGTATTGGCAACACCTGAGAAGGAAGGGGAACCACTGTTATTGGATCTAGAAAAGGAGCTGTAGTAACAGGCTGGACTCCAAAACTAGATACCCCCTAGGGTTTCCCCTGGGAGGGCGTCTAAATACACTCAATAACTTCCATAATAAAGCCCTGACATCTAGGCTCGGAACTGGTGCTACAGCTGGTGGTGCCTGGGCTGTCTCTAGGCCTACTGGATAATGAGGTGTAAATACCACTGGATGTTGGTCATGAACTAGTGTTAGCTCTATAACAGGATCAACAGTCCTTGTGGGTGTCGTATTAAGGCCCTATAATGAAGCTCAAGTAGTTGGGTCAGAGAGTTTTCCCTTGCTCACAATCATCGATAGCGTCAATGTCATACATGAAAAATTAAGGTAAGAAAATGACATCTCAAAGAAACCATCTAGTATCAAGCATAATAAGGGATTATAAAAAAGGAGTTCCTTCCTAGATGTCCACTGTATCCTCCTGTAGATAGGATACAAATGTCTTTGCAATGATCAAATGGGACTCTACCATACATTGGCTCTATAACACAAACACTAGTCAAAACCTAGGCTCTGAGAGCAAGCTATCACAATCAGATTTTTCAGGTTGTGATGTCACCTACAACCCTCCTATAGGCGAACCAATCCTCGTAGCCCGGGACAACATATAAGGGGAAACTAACCATAAATTAAACAAAGTACATGTATGGGAAGTAGTAAATAGTAAGCTAAAAGGAAAATGGAAAATAGAACACGATAATATAGTCAACAATCCCTCCCTAAAACCTAGTATTAGTGTATACATAAGCCAGTAAAAGGTACAAAGTACAAAATATACGTTAGACATAAAACACAATTTGTCTATAAAATACAAAATAGATAAAATAAAAGTTGATGAGATGCAGGCTAGGATGGACATCTCAATCTCACCTTGTATCTCTAAAAGTTCACGGGAACAATGCACGAACCAACAAAGTCAGCAGAGGGTTCTAATACTTAGATCTGTACCAGCAAGATACAAGTGTAGCATGAGTACAAGTTGCGGAAGAAACAAGTACCAAGTAGGCTTCGAGGTATCACTAGGAATATAACAAATATAATCACAATAAATAATAGAAATTTAAAGAAAGAAAGTATAGAAACAAATAAGACATCATAGAAATGTAGACACACAACCACAAGAAAGAAATGTAGATATCAAGTAAACTCATCTATCCACAATAGTGAAGTCGGAGATTATGTATAACAATAACATACCAAGGGTCTTTTTGGTAGTAAAAAATAATAATAAGGAAGTAGACAATAAAAGGTAGTAAGAAAGACCATAGGGGAATGGACGGTGTACCGATACCCTCAATGATATAGATAGCGAAGGATATGATAAGAACAAATACACATAGATAAACCCACTAAGTAAGGATAGTCAACAAATAGAAACTACAGTTATCTATTAAAATTACAACTACAAGTAAAAGTAAATACATCTAATACCCCTCCAAGCCCCCATAAGAATGGAAGAGTACAAATAAGGCATGCACACCCTTCTTGCATCCTATGCTATCGAGAGTTCATATGGAAAAGAAGTGTAGTAAATTAACACACAAATAATGACGCAATATTTTTTATGTATGGTACCTGTAGTCCCAACAAGCAAGACCCATGGAAGGGATTTCTCGAATACCTTTACTCCACCATAGACCCCTCTTCCAACATGTTTTTTCCTAGAAAGGTAAGGTCTACGGAGGTATGCCAACCACGTACAAATATCTAGCATCTCAGTATATCTCAAGGCTCAATATCAAAGTACCATAATATAATGATATCACCATATCACAATATCTTGGCATCTCGGTGCCACAAGTCTCAGTAGTCAGGATCAGTGTCTTATCTCAATAAGCGTGATATAGTATATAAAGGATGTACTCACTACCAAAGCTCACTAAGACTCTAGTGCCAACAATAATAGTAGGTGACAGTACCCGATACAGGGTGTGAAACCTAGTCTAAAATGAGCAAAAAGGAAGTACCAAGTGTTCGACACTCAACTGAGTCTAAAATGAGTAAAAAACCACTTATGATATTATTAAAATATCAGAGAATTTCATTTATACCAAATTTAATTCATTTAGTTGTTAATATATGAAAATATTAACATATGAAAACAAGCCTACCATGCCCTATAGTCTCGAAAGACAATGATAATAGGCCCTCAACCTCAATACACAACTCTTAGAAATCTAAACCTCACGACGCTCTTGCTATACGAATACATATCACAAAAAATACAACTATCCTACACCCTGCACACACTCAATCTAAGCTATTAGCTAGAAACACACAATAACCATCCTAAACCTGAGGGGAAAACCAAAATCTTACCCATGTATCCAAGTTCTACAACTTCCAAAGTCACCGTACAACCATCACAAGTCCAACACTAGTTTAAAGGCATCGTATTACACTGAGCGCTGTCAGAAAGAAAAAGATGAAGTAGGAGAGAATAAGTGGTTAGGGGTAATGATATCGACCTAATTAACCTAGTCCATCTATTCTATTTAGAATAATTACATGTCATATTCCCAATGTAATCCCAAGGATTCCACTTGTTGAACAACGAAACTAGCACTGCAGCACACAGGAATCTGCTCGTCTAATACAAAATGTCTCTATATGGCCTCAAAATTGGTAATATAAGAATATACTCATCAAGATGAACCCATTGGTAAAATTAATATTGAATTCAGAACTAGGTCAAAAAATGAGTGTAAACCTAGTGCTAGCGGGACCCAAAAACAGAAATTACCATGGGATTCTTCGTGTCACTATGAATTCATGCTTAGAAAATAAGAACAACTCGGATATGAATCGAGGTCAAAGGAACCTCAGAACGGAAAAAATAAAAAGTGTAAACTTATCAAAATTATGGATGAAAAGGAAAATTTTACACAACAAGTTGAGCAAATGTCTCTTTTAATAGTGTGAATAATTAAGGTAAATAACTAATACTCCTATTCTTTTAATAACTATATATATATATATATATA
>JBDJHY011075992.1:0-14103 GCA_039654485.1 Withania somnifera
TGCCTTTCCATACAACCTAGAGCTCCTCACAATTGGCCATGAATGCTCATAAAAACAAACAAGTAGTAAATAAATGAACAAGCACGGAATGTAGAAATATAGACGCAACCCAAACACACAAAATATGGAATAAAGGGCGAATGAAGCTACTAAACAAAGTATCCAAAAGAATAACATATACATGTATAAGCTCCTATTAAGTAGTGCTACACAAGGCTTTCCATGAAACAAAATAACGTAGGCTACTAAATATGTAAGCCACGAATTAGCTCGAACGTCAAATCTCACCGTAGTCTCCACGGATTACCAATCTACCCAACACAATCACATCGTCTCCGATAACCCCTACCAATAGTTGCACCACTAAAATGGTACAGAAGTGTAGTATGAGTACCAAACGGGGTACCCAATAGGCATTATAGGCCGATCGGGCTAAAGTAAAAGTCAAGTACAGAAATGGCGAGGAAAGTAAAATAGGTCAATACGGGAAAATAAGAAATATAAAGCTAACTATGCTTCCAGAATAGGTAACAAAAATAGATTCCAACTAATAATAATAGAAAGGAAAGTGCAAGATCTAAGTAAGTCTATGCACGGGGGTCATTCATGAGTATCAACCTAATGCCTAGTATCAAGAATGAACCATAGGGAGGGTATCTGAACTCCAGCTAAGAGTATACTAGTATCGAAATGATAGTTTAAGGTACGCACATGTAATAAAGCATAAATGAAAATAAAGTAAAGAACTAATATACCCAAATGGCCCCCCATAAGACCACTAAGCACAAACAAAAAGAAAACACACAAAAAGCTACTTGATGCTCCATCCCCCAGATAGGCAATAACAACACAAATAAGAACTCCCTGTGACTTCCCCCCTTCAGCCTGGAAAGTACAACCAACACGAATAGAATGAACGCATGGGGGTGAGAAAGGTAACCAGAACACAGATATCCCTACATAGGAGGTCGCACCTCATAATAAATAGTAGGGACCATACATTAGAGGTCAGTGCCTCAATAATAATTAGTAGGGGATACATCCCAAGAGGTCGGTGCCTTAATATCAACAGTAGGGGTCGCGTCCCAAAGAACCTCACCTCAATATCAACAGTGGAGGTCGTGACCCGGAGGACCGGGCCTCAATATCAATAGCAAGGGACAAGCCCATGAGGACCACCCTCAATATCAACTATGTGGATCTCTCCCTGGAGGACCTCACCTCAATATCAATAGTGGTTGCCATGTCCCAGATGATCGCACCTCAATATCAATAGTAGGAGCCTTTCCCAAGAGGACCAAACCTCAATATTAATAGTGGAGACCGCACTCTGGAGGATTGTGACTCAACACTAATAGTGACGACCGCACCTCAAATACCAATAGTGAGGGCCACGCCCCTTAGTTTCTAAGATGTTACCCGTAATAGTCAAAGCCTTAATATGATTATGTTTTGAAAATAGCACCATATCACTAGGTGGTCATGACGTAAACATACATATAAGTGAGAAAACCACTTGTTTTGTTATTAAGCCAGTAAAACTTTACAGTGTTAGTTAAACTTGATAATACTCTCTACCATAGCCTCGGGCCACGCCTATGCTTAATCTACCAGAGCTCAATATCTAAAATGCATGAATGCTGCACAACAATAATAAAGAGATATTCAGCGCACGAGGATCAACCAGAGGACACCAGATAAGAGGTCATCTCACTCACCAAGTCATATCATGGAACAATGAAGCCACAAGGGTATATAGTCGTCCGCAATAAGGCTAGGAAACCCACACATAATCCAACACCCTCTACATCCCTTCATGAGACCCATAAAAGCAAGTAAATCTTTGAAAAATGATAAAAATAGGTCTTCCAACTAAATAACCATCCCGCTAGACTAGCCACATTGTACATATACTCCGCAATCGATGAGTCTAAAGAAAAGCAAACCTACCCTACCTGGGAAACGAAGACAATCCTTGAAAAGTGTATAACACTAGCTCAACGAACCCGTAGTTTAACAATGAGACCAATTGGACCACCGGGAGGTCCTCGATTGGAAAAAAAAGTTTAGGTTGAAAGAGAAAAATATTTCAAGAATAATAAATGGAGAATCGAGCGGCTACACACTTTAAAATTGATGGAGAGTAACCCAAATTGATAATTGGTCTACAAGTAGTAACACTAAAAAAAAGGAAAGAAATTCCACTAAGTTTTCATACCCCTAGTTCCATTCCTCCATTAGAGCTTCACATGATCTTGGAAGGAAGAAGTAAGGAAGAGAAAATTACCTTAAAATGAAGAGGTAAGCTAGGAACCCACCACACAAAGTCCCTACAACTATTCCCAAAGCTTAGAAGTAATTTTGGTAAGATGGGAGCCAAGAACCCATAATGGAAATGAGATAAATAATTGAAATTTTGAGGTTTTCCTTTCATATAACTGGTTGTACCGCTATTGCGATAAACATGAGTGATCGCATCCATGAAACCTGTCCTGGACCAATGCAGTTGCATTTAATCCTAGGAATCCAAGTCTAAAATGTGATCATGTAACCCCAATCAAGATTGTGCTAAAGGAGGAAACGGGAAACAAGAAGAAAATGAAGCTTACCGCGACTGTTTCACAAGGGGTACGATCTATTGAATACCTGGATCTACAAATTTTTCTGCAACAGCTGAATTTCTCAATAAGGGTTTGGAACTGAAACACAATCCAACAAAAATAATCCAAATATGCATCTTGCAAGAAAAAACTATTCCAAGACTCAACATAAATAACAAAATAACCATCGAAGGTTCTTCGAGCATGAAAGACTCCCAAACCAAACCAACTTAATATGGCCAATTTTCTAACTTTCCATAAATAGCCTCAAAACGCGTTCGGACGCCTATGGAAGTGAACCAATGATCCAACTAGCCCAAAATCAGTACTATGGAGCTGATGGAAGCATCAAAATTCTGATCTGAAACTCTGATCACATAAAGCCTACCCAAGTTCCAAAATAAACCTTAGTTGAACTGAAATTCCACAAAACAGCTCAAACTTAAAACAAAAACCCTGGAACATTAACTAAAGGTCCAATTTGACCAAAGCCGGAGTTATATGGCTAATGGAACTATCAGAATCTAATTCCAAGCATGTATACTAAGAATTCACTCTAAAGTTTCACTATTTCAAGGTTAAGTCTTCAAAAGAGGTAAACTAAGATAACAGGCTATAGAACTTCCAGGAAACCAAACCAACGGTCCTAGCAAGTCATAAATGACTTGGGGAAGCTAACAGAAAGATCTAAACACTGATGAAACTGAGATGAAAGTAAAAGACCACGCAGATCATTTCAGCATCCACCACAAAATAGGACTTTCATCCTCGAAAATGAAGGAAAGAGTAGTACCCGAAGGCTCGAATAGATATGGATACTTGGCCTATATATCACACTCTATCTCCTAGATAGCCTCCTTGACCAGTTGATATGCCCAATGAAATTTCACAACTTGAATATCTCTGGATCTGAGTCACCTTACATCACTTTCTATTATTGGCACTGGCTCCTCAATGTCAGCCAATCTACATTTATCTACACAAACTCTTGGATAAACACATGGGATGGGTCAGGAATATACTGGTGAAGCATCAATACATAAAATACTAAATGGACTGCAGCTAACCCTTGAGGTAAGGCAAGCCTATAAGTAACATCTCCATCCCCTTTGCATGATGTCATACTTCCCAATTAACCTGGGACTAAGCTTACCTTGCCTACCAAACTTCAAAATACACTTCATGAGCAACACCTGGAGGAAGACCATATAACTAATACTGAACTTTAGGAGTCGGAGCTTATGATCCGTGTAGGACTTCTGCCTGTTCTGCACTATCAGAACCTATTTTGTATAACTTTGACCCTATACAAGTTATCACAATGAAAATTGGAAATCTGGTGTAAAACTCCTCTACCACAAAACCAACCCACAGGTGATCTGGAATGCCTACCATATAAGGCCTTGAAAGGTACTATCTAAATGCTGGTGATAAATGTTATTATATGAAAACTTTTTAAGGCCAAATATCTATCCCAGATACAAAAAAATTAAAGCCACAGGTCCGCAACATATCTTGAAGTACCTGAATAGTCCTCTCGGACTGCTAGTCAATTTGAGGGTGAAATTTGTACTTAAGGAAACTTCAGTACCCATCTCTGTATGAACTGACCTCCAGAACCTTGATGTAAATTGAGTGCCTCGATCATATATAGTAAAACTGGCACCCATGAAGTGTAACTACCTCACAAACTTACAACTCAGCTAGTCACTCTGCACCCCAAGATTAGTGCATCGGCAGAAAGTGAACCGACTTGGTCAATCAATTCATGATGATCCAAATACAATCATGGCCTCTAGATGTATAGGGAAGGCTTGAAATGAAGTCCATAGTAATCTTCTACCATTTCCACTCATGAATAGGGAGTCTTCGAAGCTCATCGCCAGTTCTCAGTGCTCGAACTTTTCCTGCTGGCTGTTCAAACACAAAGACATAAATGAAATTATAGCTCTCCCAATACCCTACTAACAGTAATGTTGCATCAAATCATGGCTTCTCATCTGAACTAGACAAGGATCCTCATATTGGCACTGTCGAATATGATCAAATAAGGAGGACCTACCCTTAACATGGGAAACCACCCACTTTGGCATGGAAATATCTAGTCTAACCAATATATTGGCCAAGGAATGATTGTCCCGAGCCAATGGCCTCTCAAAAGGAAAATTGAAGCTAAGCTACCCATGCTCACTGCAATCCGTCTCAGGGCATATAAAACTATAATAGCCTTGCTCAGATGGTAAAGAATGCTCAAATCATAGTACTTCAAGAGATCAACCTATCGCCTCTGACTCAAGATATACTGCAAGTTGTGGTGATCAGTATAAATCTCATAATAGACGCCATATAGATAGTGGTTCAAGATCTTATACATGAAAACCACCACCACCAACTCCAATTCATGGAATCTACCTCGACGCATAAGATATAACATGAACCTACTAGATCATAAAACACCCTAACCCAATACACAAAGCATCACAATACACTATATAGGCCTTGCCCTTAACTGGCAAGTCAAGAACTGGGGTGGTGGTCAGCAACAACTTTAGCCTCAGAAAGCTAGTCTCACACTTAGTTAACCACTGGAAGGTCATGTCCTTCAATGTTAGTACAGTCAAAGGAGCTTCAATAGATGAAACACTCTAAAAAACAAGGAGATAGTATCTAGCTAATGCAAGGAAACTGTAAATATTTATGAGTAGTAGGTCAGGGCTAATCACACACCGCGGCCACCTTAGCCAGATAAACACTAACGACAGCACCAGATGCCACATGGCCCAGAAATGAAATAGACTTGAGCCAAAACTCACACTTTGAGAACCTGGCATAGAGCCACTTAGTCCTTAAAGTTTACAACACTACCCTTAGGTTCTCCTCATGCTCTGCTCGACTCAGCGAGTAGACCAATATGTCATCGATAAAAATAATCACAAAAACATCTAAATAGGTCCTGAACACTCAAGTTATCAAATCCATAAAGGTTGGAAGGGCATTGCTCAGTCCAAAAGACATCACCAGAAAAATCATAACGCCCATACCTCATCCAAAAAGCTATCTTTGGGACATTCGAATCTCAAATCCCTAACTGATGGAAGACGAACCACAAATAAATCTTAGAGAACATTGTGGTGCCCTCTATATGGTCAAACAAGTTGTCAGTACGCGATAGGTGATATTATTTCTTGACGGTCACCTTGTTTGGATGGGTATAATCAATACACATCTTCAGCGACCCATCCTTTTTCTTCACAAACAACATTGGAGCACTCCATGGAGACACACTAGGATAGATATAACTTCTGTCAAGAAAATCCTACAACTGAACACTCAACTCTCAAAGATCTTCTGGGGCCATATGGTAAGGGGAAATTGAAATTTTTCTGGTGCCTGACTCAATATCAATAGAAGAATTGATATCACCTTCGGGTGGGACGTAGGGAAAATCAGCAGGAAAAACATCTATGAAATCACAAGCTATTGGCACAGACTAAGGGGAGGGAGAATATGGACCGAAATCTCTAACATGAACAGAGAAGGCATGACAACCTCAGGTAACGACCCTAGGATCCCAACAACATAAAATAACCCATATTAAGGAATAAATACTGGGACCTTAGCAGACTACCGGGGGTAAATCAAGCATGGACAAGGTCACAGTCTTAGCATATCAATCAATGACTGCAAGACAAGGGGATTGCTAGTCAATACCCAGAATCATATCAAAGCATAGCAACCCAACTTAATTAAATCGGCCCAAGTGTTATCACCTTGAATAGTCACCAGGAACGAGTTATATACTTGATCCACCACTCAAGGGTACATGTAAAAATTCACTAAGTACACCCAGTTGAGCAACAAAACAAAAAGATACATAAGATAATGTGGATCTAGGATCGAATAAAATCAAGACTGATTTCCCATAAAAAAGTAACATATCGAAGACAACAGCATCTGATGCATCAGCCTCGGCCCTTTCCGAAATAGAATAGAATGATTATGGCCTCAACATTGTTGTGGGTCAAAGCCTCTACCTCTCGATCCCCCCTCTCTATCCTCCTTCTTTATCTCCACTAGTGTTTGGATGTAAACCTCTAGCCGGAGCACTGTCTGAAGTGGATAGGATAGCAAAGTTGTGGTATAAGTAGCCCTGTACAGAGGGAAATCTCTAGCAAAGTGACCTCTATCCCCATAACCAAATCAACCCTCTATAAAATGATCTCTCAAAACCCTGGGGCAGTCTCTGGCATAATGACCTACCCCTCTACACTAGAAATAACCACCTTTATCTCTGGCCTAACTATAGGGACCCTCAATATGGCATTATGAACCTGAAGCTTGGCCTATGATGGGCTGACTACTCAGACCCTTGTCGGAAATCTATAGCAAAGCTTGGTACTATTGGTTAGTTTGACCTCGAGTACCAAAACCACATCCTTAGGACCTAAACCCTAAATAGTTACCCTGGTGGCGTTGTATATTCTTGTTGCTCCCCTAGGCTTGGAGATCTAGAGCCTCCATGCTACGGGCATGATCAACAATATTAAAGAAGGATCTTTGGAAATACCAACATCCACTCAACCTGACCTCGCTGGTCCAACCTTAACCCATATGCAAAGTGGCAAATCTACTTCTTCTGGTAGAAAGCAGACCCCCAACATGTCTGGAAAGCTAAATAATCAGGACTCATACTCAAAAATGGTCATAGTACCCTTTTGTAAGCATGGAAAACTAAGCCTGCAATGCCTTTCATGTGCACTTAGGTATGTACATGGCCATGAAGGCCTCTAGAAATTGTCCCCAAGTTAGTGGGACTAAACCCAATTGCCTACAATCTCAGAACACTCTCTACTAATAACTAGTGCCACCCTCAAGAAAGTAAGACCAAAAGCTGACCTGGTATGTCTCAAATAACTCCAAAGTCCTTAGACTCTTCTCACAAACCGCAATAAACTCATAGGGGTCCTTCCCCTGTGCTCTCGACACATTAGCGAAGGTAATCTATAAGAAATGGTCTAACATCTTTCGTACCTCTGTAACGAGTATAACAGGGGATGGTGCTATTGTAGATGCAGTAGTAGTCTGAGCTAGCCCGGTTGGTGGTATAGGTGGTGCTATTGGTCTTTAGATACTGGGGAGGCGATATAACTGGTGTTGTTCCCTTAATAGACAGTTGTGGTCTATTCATCGATTCCCCTTAAAATATCTACAATACACTCCATAACAAATCTATAAATACAACAAGTGGTAACTGGGAAAATTATGGTGGTGGTGCAGGAGATGCCTGCGACTATGTATAGTAACAATTGGCTAAGCATCCCCCACTACTGCCTTCTAATTTTCTAGGGGAATTTCTTGATCTACAGATGAAGCTCGAGTGAGCTCCATCTAGTAATGGTGTGAATATCAATGCACAACTAGAATTAAGAGAAGAAATGTTTCCTAAGGTACCCCATAGCCTCGTAAAGTTTGGATACAAACGTCAATGCATTGTTCTGTAAAAATATACTAGGTATTTGGTCCAATTCCAAAGAGACCGGTAAACCTAGGTTCTGATACAACTCTTTCATGACATAAATTTTGAGTCATGATGGCTTCTACAACACTCTTGTAGACAACCTTTTCCCTACATCCAAGAGCTCCTCGCAATAGGCCATAAATCTCACAAATACAAACAAGTAGTAAATAATAAAAGAATCTAGAAATAGAAGGAAAACATTTATATACAACCCAAAACCTAAAACCTAATAATATATGCAAGTACAAGCTCATATAATAGAAGAACCTAGAAACAGAAGGCAAACATTTATATACAACCCAAAACCTAAAACCTGGTGTCACTGCATATAAAACTACTAAACGGAGTATCCCAAAGAATAATATATGCAAGTACAAGCTCCTATAAAGTAGTAATACACAAGGCCTGCCATGAAACAAAATAAAGTAGGCTATAAAAGCTGGAAGCCATGATCAGATCAAAAGTAAAAGTTCACTATAGTCTCCATGGATAGACAATCTACCTAGCATAATCAAGTTATCTCCGATAACCCTACCGGTATCTGCACCTCAAAAATATTATAAAAGTGATGTATAAGTACCAAAATATGGGTACCCAGTGGGCTAAAGTGAAATGCAAGTAAAGAAATGGCAAGGAAAGTAAAATAGGTTAATATGGGAAAGTAAGAAATATAATGCTAACTACAATTCTAGAATAGGTAACATGAACAGATTCCAACTGTTAATAATAAAAGGGATAGTATAGGATCTAAGAAAGAAATTCTATGCATAGCTATCGCACACGAGTACCCAACTATCACCTAGTACAGAGAATGAACCATAGGGAGCCTACTTGAACTCCAAATGTGAGTATACTAGTACCTAAATGACAGCTGAAGGAAGTCTCAAGAAATAAAGCATAAATGTAATAAAAGTAAAGAACTAATACAACCCAAATGATCTTATAAGACCACTGACCCAAACAGAAAGAAAACACACAAAAAACTACCAGATGCCCCATCCCGCTAACAGGCACCAACAATACAAATAAGAACTCACGGTGACTTCCAGCTTAAGCCCGACAAGTACAACCAAAGCTAATAAAATTAATGCATAGGGCTAGAAAGGTAACTAGAACATAGCTATCTCGAACTAGAAGGTCATGCCTCATAATCAATAATGAGGACCAGACCCTGGAGGTTCGCACATCAATGATCAATAGTAAGAGTCTCTCACCAAGATCTCCATGCCTCAATATGAAAAATTAGGGCATTTCCCTGAAGGATCGTGCCTTAATATCAACATCGGGAGCCGTAACCCAAAGGACCGTGCCTTAATATCAACAGTGCTAGCCATGCCCCGAAGTAGAGCACCTTAATATCAATAATGGGGCTCACACCCTAGAGGACCACACGTCAATATAATTACTAGGAAACGTGCCTCAGAGGACCATACCTCAATATAAATAGTGGGGACCCATCCTAGAGGATTGTGCCTCAATATAAATATTGGGGGCCTCACCTAAGAGGACCACACCTCAATATCACCAATGGGAACGTACCCCGAAGGACTGTGCCTCAATTACAATAGTAGGAGCTGTGCTCACAGGACCTCACCTTAAAATCAATAGAGGGGTTTATGCCCTAGAGGACCGCACCTCAAAATCAATAGTAGGGGCCATGCCTTAGAGGAACACGCCTAAATATAGACTTTGAGAGACACACGTCAAATAACAACAGTTCTGGTTTCACCCCTCATGGCCCAAGACATAACACATAATAGTCAAATCTTTATTCTGATTATATTCTAAAAATAGTGCCATGTCACTAGGTGGTCATGCAATAAGTTTACATATAAGTGAGGAAACCATTTGTTCAGGTATTAATCTAGTAAAACTTTCAAATTTGAATTAAACTCAATAATAAGTTCTACCATATCTACGGGTCACACCCATTATTAATCTACCAGAGTTAGATAACTAAAATGCATGAATGGGACACAACAATATTAAAGAAACATACAACGCACTAGGATCAATTAGAGGCCACCAACTAAGAGCTCATTTCACTCACCAAGTAATATCATGGCACAATGCAATCACTAAGGTCCAAGGCCACCAGCTGTAAGGCCAAGACCCTACACATAATCCAACACCCTATACTCCCTTCACAAGACCCATGAGAGAAAGTAAACAAGGGCTTCAAACCTAATAACCATCCCACATAACAATTAACACTATACAGATATTCCATAATATATCAGTATAAAGAAAAGTAAGTCTAGCCTACCTGGGCACCGATGAAAATTCTGGAAAATTATACAATTCAAGCCTAAATCTATAAACAAAACCAAATTCGTCCAATACTATCAAATTTCTATGGATTAAAATGAAGAATGACACCCAATTGTAAAGTGAAATTTGGGTCGAGAAAACGGCCCTAAAATAGGCCTCGAAGACCAAAAAAATAATCTTACCTGCTTGATGGCCTCATCTCAAGAAATGTATGGTTGAAAATAATCTCAATTGGACCACCGAGAGGTTCTTAATTGGACAAATAAAGTATAGGATGAAAAGAGAAAAAGTTTTCAAGAACCAAAAATGGAGAATCAAGAGGACACGCACCTAGAAATTGATAGAGAGAAGCCTTGCGGTTATAATTAATCTACTAGTAATCCCACTACAAAAAATGTAATAAATTCCACTAAGTTTTCATACCCCAAGAACCATTCCTCCATTAAAGCTTCACATTAGCTTGGAAAGAAGAAGAAAGGAAGACAAACTTACCTAAAAATGAAAAGTAAGTTAGGAACCCGCCATAGGAAGTCCCCATAATAATTCCCAAAGCTTAGAAGGGTTTTTGGTGAGATTGGATCCAAGAACTCGTAAATGGAAATGAGATAACTGATTGAAATTTCGAGTCCCGCCTGTTATATAACTGAGCGCGCTATAGCGCAGTAGGGCCGACCCTGTGCGATTGTGTACATGGACCTTGTCCTTAACCAGTACAGTTGTGATGCACCAAGCACAGTTGCGCTTAATCTTAGGATTCCCAGCCCAGCGTGATCATGTAACCTCAATCATGATCACGCTAAAAGAGGTAAAGGTCAACACATCATGATCGCATCGCAAAAGTAGCGATCGTGAGAATGAAAGCAAATAAAGCTTACGAGGATCACATCACAAGGAGCATGATTACGCTTGATACCTGGATCTGCATATAATTTTAGAATAGATGAATTTCCTACTATGGGATCGATACTGAAATAGTCCAACATAAAAAAAACATGCATCTTGTATTAAAAACATACTTTGGACTCAACCAAATAGTGAAATGACAACTGGAGGTTGTTTGAGAAAAAAGGATCCCAAACAAAACAAACTCAAAAGAGTCAATCATCTAATTTCCATAAATACCTCTAAATGATCCCAGACTCATCTAGAAGTGAACTAATGACCCAACTATCCCAAAATCACCACTTTGGATAATGGAAGTTTAATAATTCTGATCCAACACCCTGATCATTTAAATTCCACACAGCTTAAAAAATGAACCTTAGTTGAACTAAAATTCCACAAAACAACTCAAACTCAAAATGAGAACCCCAGAAGATGAACTAAAGGTCTAACTAGATCAAAATCGACATTCTAGAACTGAAGAAACTTTTGAAATAGAATTTTGAGCTTGTTTACTAAGAATTCATTATCAAGTTCCACTATTTTAAGGTTAAGCCTTCAAAAACAGAAAAAAATTGAGATATAAAAATTCCACGGAACCAACCATATGGTCCTAGAAAGTCATAAGAAACCTGGGGAAAATAACATAAAGCTCTAAACAATGAAGAAAATGAGAGAAAAATAAATGACCACACAGTTCATTACACAGTTATTTGTGATTGGCTAAGACCGACTACTCCTATCGAGGTTCGTAGCTTTGTTATACCTATTGGCTACTTAGTTGTTTTGTTGAGGGATTCTCCTTTATCATAGCTCTATAGACTATATTGACTAGGAAAGATGTTCCTTCAGTGGTCTGGTAAGTGTGTGGATTGCTTTTAGAGGCTTAAGGTTGTCTTAACTTATGCTCCTGTGTTGACATTAGTAGTTGAGGGTCAGAGTTTTATGGTTTATTTTGATGCTTCTAGTGTTGTTTTGATTCCTTATTTCATATTGTTCTAGATAACTTAAGGTTCATAAGCTCAACTACCCCACCATGATTTAGAGTTTGTGGTAATAATCTTTGCGCTCAAGATAGCACTACTACTTGTATGGAGTCTATTATGATATTTTCACCGATCACCATAGTCTTCAGTACATTATGGGCAGAGAGAGATTAATTCTTTTCAGTGAAGGTAGATTGAGTTATTGAAGGACTATTATGTTTCTATCTTGTATCAATTGGGAAAGGAAAATATGGTAGAGGACGCCTTGAGCCAAAAATTAATGTGTATGGGTAGCTTGGATGCCTTACTAATTTTTTAAAGGTTTTTTACCTTAGATATCCATTCTTTAGCTAATCGATTGGTTAGATGTGGGCTCACTGATTCACGCATTTCTTTGATAGTATAGAGGCTCATTCTTCATCAGTTAACAAGATTAGTAGCATCGGTTAAAGGACAGAGACTTATTTGATATTCGTGATCAATTGTTTTCGAGTGAGACTGATCGATCTATATTAGATTAAGATGGTATGATGAAGTTTTAAGGTTGGATTAGTGTTCCTAGAGTTGATGATTTTATTCATTCTATAATTCCTGACGCTTATAGTTCTTATTATTTCATAGACCTAGGTGGGGAAAAGATGTATAGAAACTTGAGAAAGATTTAATGGTGGCATGGTATGTAGAGAGATATAGCAGAGTTCATATCTCATTTCTTGATCTTTCAGCATATTAAGTTTGAGCACTAGAGATCAAATGGTTTGATGCAACGACTTTCCATTCTTGAGGGGAAGTGGGAATGGATTACTATGGATACCATTTTAGGTTTCCTCGACTTCTTATAGAAATTATTCGATTTGGGTCATTATTGACCTCTTGATTAAGATCGCATACTTTATTTTGGTTCATTTCTTATAGTCGGAGAAGTTAGCATTTATTTATCTTTAGAAGGTGGTTCTACTCCATGGTATTCCATTATCTATAATATTTGATCATGGTACTCATTTTACATCTCAATTTTGGAGAGTATTTTAGCGTGGTGTGTGTACCTAGGTCCGTCTTAGCATAATATTGCATCCCTAAATTGTAATAATCCTCAGAGTCATTTTTTGTGTTTTTGTGACCCTTTTCCTATTTAGAGTGTTCTTTTAACCATCCAAGTCACTTATGACTTTATAGGACCGATAGTTTCATTCCCTTTGTAGTTTATAGCTTGCTCCTTTTATATTTCTAGCACCCTTGAGCCTTGATCAGCTTATAAGATCCTAAATACCCTTTTCATCAAGTGTGTTCATTCTATATTATCAATTACATAAAGATTTCATATATATGTTATTGAAGTCGGACTCTATTCTCGTTCAATAATATTTTGGATCATTTTTAGAATCCTAGCACTAGTACTCAGTGTGATCGCACTAGTAGGACGTGATCACACTAGTAGGACCCGATTACGCCAAGTATAGATTTTCCATTTAGTGGATAGCGCTAAGGAAACAAGATCTTGCAATGCCCAGGATACCACCCTTAACATGATTTTTTATAAATGTCTTTTCTTCATTTTGTGGAAGAAAAAATTCCTTTTCTTCAGTTTTATCTCAAACTCTAGCACCTGAATCAGCATATTGGAGAGGCTTTAAGATAATTTGATCCGTAGAAATTCAATTGGGTGGTTGTATGCTTGTTTTTACCAGGTAATTCCTTAATTTCTCTTTAGTTATTAAGATTTATATCGTATATAAGCTTCCCTAGCTTATATATTTAATTTATAGCATTAGTTTGAGATCTATTTTTAACCATATGATGTACGATCTATGGTCTATTTGTTGGTATAAATATTTCCTTTTTTTGA
>JBDJHY011076210.1:0-14101 GCA_039654485.1 Withania somnifera
TAATCACATTGGTTAGTCATAATTCCTCACAGTCGATACGAAAAAATCATATATTATGCAATTATTCTCAAAACAAAGTAGATTAGTAGAAGTTGTATGGTGTATAGGCACATAAATCTGCCTATGATCACTAGGCCCTCGGAGTTGTTAGATTTTCTTGTTGGGAGTTTTAGGAATAAACTGCCCCTACAGAGAGCATGGTTTCCCAAATGATACCACCCTAGAGACCAAGGTTCACCAATGTAGAGTCGCCCTAGCGGACAACTGTCTGCCTCAGTGATGGTTGTCTTGTGGACAAGGGGTCGCTCCTATTATCCTTTGTTTTTCCCACCGAGATCTCCCCTACAGCCATGCGGCCAATCCTAGAATTCTATGGTCACCCTAGAGGCCTTTTCCGCCTCTGTAGCAGCATCACACCAGCAGTTGAGGTGTCGCCCATGCAGCCATGCGGCCAACTTTAAATATCTTATTCTTTTCATTACCTTCATTTCAAACTTATAATTCTATCATTGCTGAGAGATCCAATAGGGATTTTCATTTTTTATCTGAGGGGTGTGCTTGGAGTTACTTGGGAAGTGTCCTTGATCATTATTCTCATGTTTCCTCTAGGTATTTCTCATTAATTTCATATTTTTGGTCTTGTGCAGAAAATTATGTTTCCTTTACTGTGTTAGCTCGATTCCCTTACATCCTTTATAAATTTGAGCTCAATTTTTGTTCACGAGCTCCTTGAGCTTGGCTCTATGTGCTGGTACCTTTGAAATATTTTTCTGGACTATAGGTCCCGCAGACCTGTTTTTAGTTTTGGTTCTGACTCGAGTTGATTCACTTAATATTGGTATCATCCTTCATATTTTGACCCATTGATACTTGATTTGATAGTTTTAAGAGATTTTGTGGCTTGTTCAAAGCTTTGTGTTGGTGGCACGTGCTTTTCAAGGATTTTCTTCTGTGCCTAGCTAGGCTAGGCTTCTTTTTCTCAGGGTTCATGAGTATATGGCACTTATAGTACACCCTGATATCATATGGAGTTGGTACTTATGCTTGATCACCCTTTTCAATGTTAGTTACAATTTCTATCCTATTTATGTTTTCTCAGCCTAGTAATTGATCAGGTAGTGCTCTGCGGTCTATTGTATGGTCTCTAGATTTTGTTATCTCCTAGTTTTTACCTTGGTGACCTCTCTGTGATTGAATTATGACTGTGATCCTTGATCGTATTTCCCGTGGGTGTGGTACTGGGCCTTTGGGGCCGTGGGTTTTTTCCTTATAAGGGATGTGAGATTATTGTTTAGGCCTCCTTAGGCGAATTATCCGTTGGCGGGTTGAATGGTATCTGTACTTCCTATGACTGGGGAGCATGATAGAGTTGTGTGCCTTTTGTGGCCTATGTTTATTAGTTGGTAGCCTCTGGCCGATCAAGGTCTTGACTTATAGAACCGACTCTTGTGATTTTGTTGCTTGCCTACTCATGGAGGGTACTATTCATCCTGGATAGGATAGATGGGTCCTTGGCCAAGATATGTGGAGCCTAGCTAATTGTAATTCCTGGGTGAATTTTGGATATGATTAGCGAGAGGTTTTACTTGTTTTGATAGCCACTTTATATGTCAGATAGCTCTTTTTGCCAGCATATATTATTTACCAAGGCACAGATGAGAGCGTTTGAGAAGTGAGATAACCTAATGAACTAATAAACTGAAACTTTTTATTAAATTAATATGTAAGGGTTTTTACTTATTTATGTATACTTTCTGCAACCACTTGTGGGTGTAGAGCTATTTATTCACACTATTATTACAGTTTTCAAACTATCACCTATGTTGCTATTGGACATTTGGCTATTATTTTGGTTTTGAGAGTCGAGAGTGTGGTACTGATATGTGATTTGGCCTCGAGCACAGTACAACCTCGATAACTTGTGAGTTAGAGTGGGTATGCAGTAGCTGTGGGAAAGCACTCACACTCTTCCACCACAGGCCCTGTTATTCAAGATTAGTCAAGATGTTGGACGAGGGGTATACAGGGGAAGTGAGGTATACAAACATGGTCTCACGGTGGGTACGTCTTATATGTCTCCGTAATGTAGGGTGAGCATGCGGTGTTCTACTCTTACTTTATATTTTTGTACCCTTTTGCATTGCATACTTTTGCATTTATTTGTGCCCTACAGACCTAAAGAGAAGGATATGTTTGATTCTTGGATGTTCTATTTTTGCCTGCTAGAGAGATGGGGCTTTAGATAGGTTTTGTTTACCTATGTAGTTACCTTGTTTGTTCAACTGACAGGATGGGGCATCAATAGATTTTATGTTCTATCTTATATGCTTACCTTATTGTCTTATTTCCTTGTATTTCATTAGCTGTTTTTTCTTACCTTTGTGATTCCTTGGTATTTCATAATTTGTGTTACCTAGTTGCGCTCTGGAGCTCAAAGTATATATCACTCTACTATTGGCCTTATCATTATTTAGTTTTTCCTTGTTCCTACATTAGATAGATAGTTCTTGGGACTGGTATAATTGGTATTAGTTGGATGCGCTGCTTGTTTTCCTTGGTTTGTGGTTGATACCCTGTTACCTTATTAGCTAGTCTTTTGTTATTTCTCTTAGTTGACTGTACTCTGGCAATTATTGTGGTTGCCTGGCTAGACCAAGTTCATTTTCTCTATCTCTTACTTGATAATTATCTGCTTTAGTTTCTATTTAGTCTATTCCTTAACTTTATGTATGTTTACCTTTCTTGTTATCACCTTGCCTTTGTTGTTTTTCTCCATGTTGCCTTATCTTATGCTTTCCTAGTCGGCCTATGACACCTACTGGTACCTATTGTTATTCGTACTCGTATTGCACTTCTGTACAATTTATGTAGTACATGTCTTAGTACGGGTTATCATTGAGGACGTGGATCAGATGGTTAGTCTTGGAAAGCTTCTGGGATCATGGTAAGCTCATGGAGTTTGGGCTTCCCCTTCTCCATTCACAACATCTTCTACCTCCACTTTTAGTCGAAGACAGTTATGCTTCTGTATTTGTATAGAGTTGTTGTACTATGTTTATTTAGAAGCCTTATGTACCACTGATATCAGGTCTTATGGATAGTGTTTTGGTTGATTTTCTATTATACCTTCCTTTTTTCTTGTCTTTTTGTGCTTTATTTCTTGTTTATTTTGTGTTTTATGTTGTGTGTTGTGTGTTGCTCCTGTTTTGGATGATTGGTTTGGCTTGTCTACCGGTGGGATTTAGTGGACTCCATCATGACCCCTATTTTTTTTATGGAGACAAAGAGAGACACATGGATTTGATATCATTGAGTATCAGTTAGAGGGTCAGGCTAAGGCTTTGTGGGGATCACATTGAGAGAGAAAACAAGAAAGGCATGCACCTATAGCATAACGTCAGTTAATGGATCCCCTGATGGCTCAGTATACTCCCTAGAGTGTTCGTGAGGAACTCAGTGCTCAGTTTATTAGCTAAAGTAAGGATCAATGAAAGTTTCTGAGTATGAGGATTGATTCACACAAATTTTGAGGTATGGGGTCGCTATTATGCTGATAGAGGCTTAGTGGGTTTGCAGTTTTGCAGTGTGATTGAGATCAGAGTTACAGGTAGATGTTGAGTTATTTCTTACTCAGGGTAGTCCATTTTTTGCAGTGGTTGATCACACTGTTAACATGGAGAGACATCGCCTCTTGACCCAAAGGGGAAGCAATAAGATACAATACCATTAGGTCAATTTTAGTGGGTCTAGATCCTCTAAGAGATGGTATGATAAACGTGGACCTTAGCAGCAACATTCATAGTAGTGGTATTAGGGACAACCTTGTAGACGAGTTTAGGCCACCTTACCATTAGCCAGTGGAAATCAGAGTAGCTAACCAACTAGGAGCATATCCACAAGGGGTCTAGCTGTGGTGGTTGAGTGGCCCAGTTAATGGTTTTGGGCAAGGGAGAGTTTATGGTTGCTAAGAGAGCGGTGAGATAGGTCATTATTCAGAGAGTGTCCATAACGCCAGGCCATTCAGTCAATAGCTCAGGTCGTAGAGCCTCTACAAATAGTACTACCACCATCTATAGATAGTCAGATAATGACTCGAGGCAGTCATAGTAGGGGCCATAGGGATAGAGGAGTAGATCAGCAGGACGCTGAGTGCCGTTAGTTCTATGTCATACCTTATAGAGCCCTATCAAAGTCATTATACAGAGCGATTATGGATATGTTATTTGTTTGTCACCAACTAGCCCTGATATTTTTTGACCATGGTTCTACATACTATTATGTGTACGTGTACTTTGCATGCTACCTGGATGTTATAAGTGAGCCTCTACATGTGCCCGTGAGTGTAGGTACTCCCATAGGTGAGCCTATAGCAATGGATCGGGTTCACCATGATTGTATTGTGACCATAAAAGGGTTATACACTCTAGCTGATCTTGTTTCTCTGAGCATAGTTGATTTTGATGTAATTCTAGGCATAGATTTATTATCCCCTTATCATGCAGTCCTGTACTGTTTTCCAAGACCTTAGCCTTCTATATGCTCGATGTGTCTCCATTGGTATGGCAGGGTCCTATTAGACACTCCTCGGTGCCAACGGTATCTAGTATGCAAGCTAGTAGATTCATAGCTAAGGGTTGTCCAACTTACTTATCTTATGTTCGTGACATGAGTCTGTGACCACTATTGGAGATTTTCTTGCTATTTTCCTCGATGTGTTTCCTGGCCTCTAACCCGAGTATGTTGTCTGTAGAGGTTAAGCCAGGAAATAGGCCTAATTAATATTGTACCTTATTATATGGATGCAATAGAGCTCCGGGAGCTTAATATCAAGCTTCAGGATCTGATTGCCAGTGTCTTTGTCTATCTCAGTATTTCACTATAGGGTGCTCTAGTGTTATTTTGGAAAAAGAAAGACGGGACTATGGGTATGTACATTGGCTATAGATAGTTGAATAAGGTTATCGTTAAATATAAATATCCTTTGCTTTGGATTGGTGACCTTTTTATCAGCTTTAGGGTGCTGACGTGTTCTCAAAGATTGAATTGAGGTTAAATTATCACTAGCTGAGGATTCAGTCTATGGACATTAAGAAAACTGGTTTTCTAATCCGGTATGGACACTATGAGTTCTTGGTTATGTCATTTGGGACGACTAGTGCTTCATCAGTATTTATCGATCTGATGACTAAAGTTTTCAGACCATGCCTTGACTCTTTTTTTATTTTGTTCATTAATGACATCATTTTTTACTCTCAAAGTGAGTAGCAGAACGAAGAGCATTTGAGAGTTGTACTCCATACTTTGAGGACTGAAAAGCTTTATGCAAAGTTCTTGAAGTGCGTATTTTGGTTAGACTCTATCACATTCTCGGGGCATGTTGTATCTTAAGTTTGTATCAGTGTAGATCCAATGAAGTTTTCAGCGGTTCGTGATTGGCCTCGACCCATTACTCCCACAGAGGTCCATAGTCTTGTAGGCTTAGCTAGATATTACAAATGATTCGTACATGGTTTTCACTTATTGAAGATTCAATGACTATATTAACCTAGAAGGATGTTTATTTTCGATGTTATAAGGATCGTGAATCCAATTTTCTAAGGAATAAGGAGTTGGTCACTTTGGCACCCCCTTTCCTTAAAGAATAGCAGTTGTAGCTTGGTAAAATTTTGTTATTGTGGAGAGTGGGGAGTGAGAAGTGGTACTTCTTAGAAGGCATGAAAATCTAAAGTACAGCAGCACCACTAATGGAAGAGCATCAGACTTTTTGTATGAGATGCCTTGGCTTAAACCTTGCCTTTCTGGCTTCTAAGGAAAGAGCGTAGGAAGTATAGATTCAAATCCAGCATGACATAGGTCAAGATTCGGTTTGGTGGCTTGAAATTGACTTGGATTCATCAAAAGGCCTCATCTCTAAAAGCTCAGCTCTCGAAGCATCCCTCGCGCAGTAGGGTTTGCTCTTGTGGCAAACTCAAAAGGGAAGAGCATGGTCTTGGGTTTAGTAGTTCCTAGATCATGTAAAATAATAGTAGTACTAACGACAACACTTTCTATCAAAAATGGAAAATTGACAATGGAGATTTCATGCGGTCAGAAATTAATACGGACATAAAGGGCTTCAACAGGAAAGTTATTTCGATCCAATCCATTCTTAGAGGTATCTGAATTGGTCTCGTCCGATGCATGGCCGATGAGTGAGGCTCTAAAAGAAGAAGAAATGGTGCTTGACTACCTTTACTAAGAAGCTCTCTCTCACTTCAACCCAACCAATTTATAGTCTCTCAATGGGTGCTACTCTTGTCGATAATGTGCCTTCTACTAAAGTAACTCGGGGATTCGCTAATCCCACCTACCTCTCTTATCATAGGATTTGAGAATCCACTTTGTTTATATGTCTATAGCTCATCCAAACATTGTTAGTTATTGTCCAGGTTGCCAAGAAGGAGTTTATTTGCATGAGTAAGAAACTGATGTATTTACACGGGCAGTCCTTGTTTAGTTCTTCAAAATTTATCGTATCCTTTTTGTGGATTAGCATCTCGAGAGACTTTAAGTTAGTGTGCCGTATGTTAATAAGGTAGAGACTGACCCAGGCTTTTCCCTAAATCCTATCTAAGGCAGCTGCTGAAACAACCATTAGACTGGGTATTGTTTCATCAATTTACCGTAATAGAAAATCAACTCGTATCAACCAATCAAATTTATTGATAGTGCTTTCTACACCCCGCCCCGTAGAGGAAAATTTACAGGTGGATGTGGTGTGGGCCACTGCTCTCCCTTTCACTCGACACAAGAGTTTCATGCCAAGTATAAAGATTGAATCAATAGAACCATATTATAATCCTCTAAATGCCATAACTCTCTTTCTGAATGTCTTGACTTTCTTTCTCAATCCACCGGAGCTAAGGAGGGTGTAGTCATGGAGAGAACTCCTGAGGAGAGTGATTTGGCTCATAGAAGAAAGGATCTGGAAAAAAGGTCAACTATGGAAGTGACAGAGCAAGAAAGGACAATGATTGGATTATGCAAACAAAACTTTCATGGTCGAGCTCCTTAAATAACATCGAATTGAACCACCATCTTTACATAGAATTTTCTTGCCCCTATTTGCATGAAAATACAATAAATGAATTTTCATTCATTATAAAAGTATTTACTTAAATATCTTATTTCCTATCAGACTAAGCATAGAAATCCATTCACTAGGAGAAAATAACCACGGCAACCGAAAGCTTACTTACTAATTAGGGGCCATCTATGGATGAGATAATGGCTTCCCTTTTCTTTCTCCCTTGGAAACTATACTTGGGGGCAAGATATGACCATGACATAAGAAAAATGTACCCTTGAAAACACTAAAGGGATGGGGGATATTTTCAATTCCAGTTGAGGGCCATCCATATACAATTTATTATGATACTTCCAAGTTGTGTACTGATGCAGGATGGTAGAGACATTGTGTATGCCTCACATTAGTTGAAGGATCATTCACACAACTACCCCAGACATGATTTGTGGTTTGCGATGGTACTTTTCGCACTCAAGATATGGAGACATTACCTCTATAGATTTAACTTTGACATTTTTACCGATCATCACAATCTACAGTATATACTGAGCCATAGGGCTTAGACTGAGGATATGGGTCAGGCCCCTGAAGGACTACGACATCATAATTTTGTACCATCCAAGTAAGTTAAATATGGTTAAAGATGCCTTAAGCCAGAACCCTATTAATAGGTGTAGTTTTGCTTCCATCTTAGCTTCAGAGAGGCCATTAGCCTTGGATATTAAGTATTTGTCTAATCATTTTGTCTGATTCGACATATCTGATGTTAGTAGAGTCCTTGAACATGTTAAGGCTAGACCTATCCAGTTTGATTTGATCCAAGAATGGTAGTACAAGGATAGATCCTTGGTTCGTATTCAGGAGTTCGTTTTGAGGGGTGATTACAGTGGTATATTCTTTGATGGTATATTACAAATGGGAAGTCGTATTTGTTTGTAGGGTGGATTATTTAATTCATACCATTCTTCCATAGGACCATTGTACCAAATACTCTATATATCTGGGCATCACGAGATATATAGTGATTTGAGACAACACTATTAGGGGCGTTATCTGGGATCTAATTCTACAAATTATATTTCCCAATGCTTGAACTACCAGCAGGTATTGTGAACCATAGGCTATGTGTTGTGTTGAAGCAAATCCTTGTATCGAAGAGAAAGTGGGAGAGGATTATTATGGATTTTGCATTTGTACTTCCTCCTACTTCCAGGGATCATGATTGTATATGGGTCACCTTAGATCTATTGACCAAATCCCCTCACTTTTTACTGACTTCATCTTCTTGGAGTATTGAGACACTTGTTGTCTTTATGTTAGGGAGATTCTTTGTGTGTATATGGTGCCATTTTCTTTCATATCAGAGCAGGGTATACAGTTTAATTCATGGTTCTTTAGACTCTATAGCATGATATAGGTACAGAGGTAGCTTTGAGTATGAATTTTCACCCATAGACAGATTGATAGTCTTAATGGACTATTCAAGTAGTCTAGGATATGCTTTGGGCTTGTATTTTTTTTTATATTTGGTGGTAGCTGATCAGCGTTTGGAATTTATAGAATTCTCCTCTAATAATACCATTCTAGAATTCAGATGGAATCGTCAAAAGGTATATATTGCAAGTGTTGTAGATCGCAGATTGGTTGGTACAGTAATATTGAGATCTTGCCTCAAACTTCTTCCTTAATTTGAGATGCCACAGATATAGTTAAGATTATTCAAAATAGACCATGAAAAATATAGAGTTGACAAAAAAGCTACTCAGACCATATACGTCGGTCTATGGAGTTCAATATTGGGGGACATGGTATTCTTATGGGTTTCTCTTGTGAAGGGCATTATGAGATTTGGTCGGAGGGACCAGCTTAGCCCCATATTTATTGGACCATATAAGATTATGGAGATGATTAGTGAGGTTTCCTATAGATTAGTGCTACCTCTAAAGTTGGTAGTTGTTTATCCGATGTGTCATTTTTATGCTTCGATGTTATGTGCTAGATCCCTCCCATGTACTTCAGTATGAGTCAATTTGATTGGACGACCGACTACCTTATGTTGAGCAGCCTAAGAGCATTATTGAACGAGATCTGAGGTGGCTCAGGTCCGTAGATATTCTAGTTGTGAGGGTTCCTTATACTTATCTCCCAGTCGAGGAGGGTACCTAAAATACAGAGAGGGATATGTGGGCCAATACCCTTATTTTCTTGACTCTCCAAGTACTCCCTTCTTTCTAAAGCCTTTATGGATGAAAGTTCCTTTAGTAGGGGATATTGCAATGACCCTCAGAGCCATTTAAGTTTTTTGGAAACTTTTCCACATTTAGAGCATCCTTGTGACTTCCCTAAGTCATTTATGACTTTATGGGACCGATAGTTTGGTTCCCTGGTAGTTTATAGCTTTTTTATTTACAATTATAGCATCCTCAAGACTCACTCATATTATACAATCCTAAATATCGGACTCTGTTTCCATTTGGAGTGTCAATTATTCAAATTGAGGCTGGCTAATCAACAAAGCATCATGATCGTGTGGCCTTGGTTGTGATCTCATAGACCAGGCCCTTTGTGCATTAGGATTGTATGGTGGTGGGTTGTAATCGCATAGGCTAAGGAGGCCAGGGCTCGCGATCATATGGCAATGGGCTACGATGGCTTAGAAGACTTGGAAAGCCTATACATAATTTCTTCTTCCATGTTTTTGATGAACTTTCACAAAATCCTCCCAAGATTCTTAAAATCAAAAGCTAAAGTCAGTAAAAGTAAGTGGTTTAACTAAGGTTCTACTCCATGGTATCATATTCTGGTGGTTCTTCGCTCATTTCTACTGGGTAATTCTTCATTTTCACAGCTGTAATAAAGTTTATATGTTATATAAAAAATTTAGGGCTTATATCATAAAATACTATCCTTAGTTTGATCCCTATTTAGTACCACATAGTGTATGAGTTGTACTTTACATGTTGGGATAAAGTTTTCCTTTTTCTAAGATATTTGGTTTTATGGACCCGTTTTTAGTTAGGATTTCGAACCCTCAATTTATATAGAAATATGGGTCTTATTTTACACATCCTTACACGTGGATTATGTTTTTTCTAGCCTCGCACGATTTTGATCTTTGGTTATGATTCTTTAGATATTCAAGTACGCTTATCGAAGATACTAGTGGAACCCCAGTACGCTATAGTCTACGTTATTAGACTAGGTATTAGTGTAGCATATATGGTAATGGGAAAAATCAAGGAAGGGATTAATACTCGAGGTTTGATATGCTTATTTTCCAGCATATGACCACTTAGCTGGCTTGTACCTTAGTTACTTACCCTGGGAATTTATTTCCCTACCCGCATGTCTCATACCAAATTTGGAACATAGTGTGGTTGGGTGAGGAGTATCACCTTTGGTGTGTATTTTTCATACGCTGACTCTGGAATGGTGACGGGTTAGGAGAGCATTATAAATAAATGTTAGATCTTAGCAGCTATCCCCTTATGTAGGCTGGTGGGTTTAGATATGATATAGGTAGGATGATTATTCTGTGTTCTAACTAAGATGTTGTGTATGACTAGAATCTGTGTGGTCACATGGCTATAGATATCCAGAAATAGCTTTGTTGGATAGTTAGTAGTCTAATGTGATGATGTTGTTCCCTAGCCCGGTGCAAGCCTAGTAGTGAGTTATATTAGAATAATATATGATAGCTCCATATTTCCCTTGTAGGGTGTGTAATTAGTCTTAATAGGCTCTTTCTAGGAAGTTGCGACATCTTTGGTATGATTACTCATGGCACGGAATTATAGGTGGTCTAGGAGAAGAGGTACCTTGTTACTAGGTCTTGGAATCCATTTTGTGGATTCCAGTAAGTAGCCTCACACCAATTTAGCCTATCACTTGGTTTTGTGTTGTGAGCATGCATTAATAGTTTAAAAGGTAACTGGATTTTGATAGGTAATAAATCAAAATTAATTTATTATATATTATATGTGTCTACGACTACGGTGGAAGTATTAGAGCTATTTTCTCGCACCATTGGATATATTTTTCTCACCGACACTCAATATTTTGGGTATTTCTTACATGGCAACAATTGGATTTCACTATGGTCTTGTTTCACCTATTTGAATAGAACTTGTGTTCTACTGAGATATGATATATGGGTTGAGACCGAGGCTTGGCATTTTTAACTTGATAAGGCAGTTAAGAGGTTCACATGTGGGTTCGAGTCCCTCCAAGGGCCACACTGACTCAGGTTTCTATGCTTAGGGAATGATGCCCAGCCCAGGGGAGGGGTATACGGGGGAGTATTGGAATACAATTCGAGTCCTCCATTGGTCCTACCATGTATTCCTTATTGACGTAGGAGTAGTGTGCGAGACTACTATTGTATCAGTTACTTTTCCAGCAACCCTTTGCATTGTATCCTACGTGTTAATTTATACTGATCGGAACGTATGGTGGGGAGTAACTATTGGGCTACTTGGTTTCGTAGTTGTACCTACCATTAGTATGAGATGCCTTCCGGGTTTGTTTTCTAGTAGTTTTTGTTGATCCTTTTACCTATGGTTTTTATCATTTGTACACTTATTGTACTTGTTGTTATCTTAGCTTGTTGTTTGTTGTTTGTTGTATTCTCTTGTTGGTCCTTAGTTATGCTGATTATGTTGGAGCTCTAGGTATGTGTCACATTTGGTTATGATCTTCTTGTGGCCCAGGGTCTAGGTGTCACACCATGATAGTGACTTTGCTTCACAGTTGTTATCTGATACACCACACACTAATAGTTGACCTTTCACTGCACTTACTAGTTATTACTGCAGTTATCCATTTTTAGTTATACATTATGTGCTACTCGCTCAGTTTCTTTGATCGCTCTTTACATTTCTTATGCTTACTTTTTCCCGATCAACCTATGATGCCTACGAGGTACTCGTCATTTTGGTACTTATGTTACACTTTTGCATCCTTTGTGATGTAAATCCTAGTACAAACCAACTAAGCGAACGTGATCATTTGAGATAGCTGGTGTTGTTCTAGGTGATTTCGGTGAGAAGTTTGCCACCTTTCTAACCAGCTTTCCTTCCATTATTAAAGTTATACTAGTTGGATATTGGATATTTATTTTTGTATCTTTTCCCCGTTGTGGGTTGTATTTCTAAACCTTTTTGTATATACAAGTTCTACATCCACGGTAGTAGGTTCTGGGCAGTTACTGGTTGTGTATATCTATATGATGTTTCTGTTGTTCTGTTCATCTCCCTTCTTCTTCTCTTTGGTCCTTGGTACAAGCCCATCTCTTGATCCTCAGAGTCGGGGCTAGGATTGTCCTCCGGTGAGATGTTGACACCATCATACATCAAATTTTGGGTCGTGACATAAGTAGACAATACTCTTTCCAAAATACATGGTTTTCATAATTGATCTTCCACTATTTGATAGACTCTTTTGAAAAATTCCACCTCTCCTAAAAAGAAGACTATTTAAAAATTCACCAAAAATGAAACATTTCTTTTTTCCTAAAAATCTGTTACAACGCAGCAAAGCTTTTTCACAAATAACTTTAACAAGACAGAATCCAATTAGGGATGTTTCCAATGTACCTTAAAAACATGCCTCTGGACATTACGAAATCCTTACTTAGAATTTCTTTAATCTTGAATTTGTTCCTATTTTCAGCATTAAGACTAATAGATATTAAGTTTTCTTGATTTCTTTAAAAAATTATGTGGCGAATCTGTCTATTTATTTTTAAATTATTTTTAATTCCTTTAATTTTGAAGTAGTTTGACACTTAGACACTTGGTGTTATTTTTCCTAAAACCCCTATTTTTTTTAGATAATAAGCATTATGGGAAAAAATAAAAGCAAAACACCCATAAGGTTTTGGCTCATAATATTCCAAAACATACTTATCCTAATGATCTCATCTATTCTAATGTTTAGAAAGGGGTACAATGACATATAATATAATATTTTAGGAACAACAACTCTATTCAAAAGAATAAGAGTGCTCTATTGAAAGAAAAGTCTTAACAACAGTAGTGGGAAAATCTCAAAACATTGTGAGAAATTTAAATTTCTGATGGTAATATATATGAGAGCCATACTAATGAAAATTTGAACTTTACTGCTTCTACTACATCAGAGATAAGTCATAATTCAAAGAGACGAAGCAATACATGAATATGTATAAATGTCTTATGGTGCTGCTCTATTATGTGAAATAGAGTATGAAATAATGACAGACGTTTCATAAATGTACGTAATTTATTTTTTATAGAGGTGGGAACCTTAAAACGTTAAATAAGAACCAAATAACATGACTTCATAGACACCCTATGATACTTGAATTGTATTCTATGATACAAAACTTGTCATGCCCTGAGACTAACCCATAGATGTAATCAACACCAAAACCACAAATGTCCTAAGTGAACCACTTGTCTTCGAATAATTCATGAACATAAACTAAAAATACAATTAGAAATGCAAAATCTCGAAAATAAACTGAAACTTTTCATTTAAAACCAAAATAAGATAATGTAATACACATTTTATTTTTCTGATAAGGAAAGTTATTTAAAACTAACTACTTAAGTGGACTAACTAGATGATTTCTATCTACAAAGCCTCTTCTGAATGTTTACGAGATGTTAGGAAAAGCCCCAACCAACTCAAATAATGAAACTAAACGAGAAAAGAAATACACTGAGCGTGGATGATCAACTAACCCTCAAAAGATGAGGACTCACCCATGGATGGATGGAGTCTACTGAGCCTAATGGTCTTTGGTCTGGTAGTGTATCTAAAAAGTCTATATGGTAAAAACATGCAACACAAATGTCGTTTGTATATTGAATATACTAGTATGCATGTAAGTACATGTGTAATAATAATAATAAAAATACAACGCCAACGCAGTTCGTACATTGAATATACTAGTATGCATTTAAGTACATGTGTAATAATAATAATAATAATAATAATAATAATAATAATAATAATAATAATAGTAATAATATAATAATAATATTAATAATA
>JBDJHY011076320.1:0-14100 GCA_039654485.1 Withania somnifera
AGTTAAACATCCTTCCATATCTCATAGCATACACTATAGCAATATGTCTAGTCATCTTGACATACGAAATGCATAGTCCCATATGATCAATGAACAATGCTAACGACTAATCAAACTCATCCTCGACCGATACTTTTTTCAAGACACCCACTGCTACCTCTAAATAAATTCTGGCACTCTGCAGAACCAGTATGATAGTAACCCCTACTAGAGCTAAAGTAATGTCCAACCTCTGTATTTGAGGATGTAACCTCCTAAGGCTTAATTCTGATTCTGAACTCTAAGAACGCTCACGGATATCTTACTGGTGCCAACCGAGGGCCTCTTCCTAATTAAATGAAAAAGTGTAGCTGAAATAAGGGATAGGAACTCAATGACCACACATACACTTAAAGAGTCAAGAAGTGAGTCTTTTTGAAAGTATGTCCTTAAGCCTCCTGAAGATAGGATGTGGAAGTCTCCATACCAATTTGTGTGACTCTACCAAGCACTTATTTCTATAGCCAGAGATATCAGTGAACCTAGAGCTCTGATACCACTCTATCATGACCTAAAAATCGAGTTATGATGGCATCTACACTTTACCTATAGATAAGTCTAACCCTGGCGCAGAATAAATGGCGGTGGGCAGTACTAAGTACCTAACTAAAAGAAAGAAGATGAAAAAAGGAATAGAAATAGGACACCAAAATACAAAACCTAACATGACTCCCCAAAAATTCGGTATCATTTTTTAGAGCATCTATATACATAAAAGTACAAAATACAACCTACAACAAGAAAATAACTAAAAAATAACTATCCTGACTCTATGTGGAAAAGCTGTAGAGATAGAAGGGAGATAGTCAGCATGAATGTTAACTGGTAATCGTACCTCCTGAATAGCACCAACCTAGTCTGCAGGATCATGTCCGCCCCTGATAACTCTTGCTCACACCTGAATCAGGAAAAGATGCAAAAGTGTAGCATGAGTACCAAAAACAACATGTATCTAGTAGGCCTCATAGGATGACGGGGAAAAAGTAATTATAAGTAAGCTAAAGGCTACTAAAAGTGATTAAGGCACAACACATAATACATAAAAAGGAAGGGCAACTAAAGAAACAACAAGTGAGTATATTGAAGGGTCAGCTATTAGTATGTGCAATATCGACTAACAGGTATGAAGGAAAACCACTAACAGAACATAATACATAGACTTGGGTCACAAAATGATCATGACCAAATGTGTCACGTACCTAGATCTCCAAAGTAACCAACACAAGAAAGGACCAATAAGTTAATACAAACTATCAACTAGCTAGGATAATAGCAATTACAGTAAAATCGGAGACAGAAGGATACAAATAAAGCCTGCTCAAAAAACAAACCTGACTGGTACCATTATACCATTCGTTACACTTAAGAAATAAAGTACCCCAATAGAAACTCCCCTCGTAAGTCATGAAGAGTGAAACACAACGCATAGAGATCAAAAGGGTGCTGGAAAAGTAAATATGTACAGACATGGTCCCTCTCTGGGATGTTCCCAGATCAAGAGGGACCCATGAAAGACTTGAACCATATACCACTATTACCCTGTGTACCCTTCCTTGGGGCTTTGTTTCAGGCCCTAATCATAGTAACTCAAATCGACAGGGTCTGTGGAGATACTTGAACCCGCATGTAAAACCTCGTAAAAAGTCAGTCACTACCATATTCATCAGGGCCAAAAGTCCAAAACTCAAGCTCAACCTCTATGTCGTATCTCAATATAACTCAAGTCCATCCATGTAGTAAAAAATCCAAAACTTAGTAAAACCCAACTGCTTTCATGTAGACAATATCCAAAAACTACAACAATAGTGAGAAAATAGCTTTAAATTGTGTAAGAAATAGCTTCATACTGCTCATGAGCGTAATTGTGGAAGATATAAGTATATATATAAAATTAGTTTCTTTTTATTACTCTGTCAAACTCAGGTTACCTTTTAAAATATTTAATTTATTCTAGCTATACAGAACCATCAACAAGCTAAAGTGGTCTGGGTTGCTAATTAGAATCCATAGGATGGCTGTCAAGCCCTAGTCACAAGGTATATCTACTCTTATCCCAACTATGGTCCCGATCCATAAGTAATATGTAGTGACACTTATGATCATATAAGTGTTTTACATGTCACTTTGTGATCTAGAGATTTCCAGTAGCTTCCCTAGTCATTTATGACCTACTAGGACCGATAGTCCAGCTCCCTGGCATTCAGTTGAGATTCATCTCACCTTGATTGTTTTAGAGCCTGAACTTAGGAAATTATTGAATTTAGTCATCATTTCTTTGAGAGTGCTCAGAATCAAATTTTGATAGTTCTGTTATCTTCTAAACGTCGACTTTGGTCAAAAGGGACCTTGAATTTATATTCCAGGGCCTTAGTTTTGAGTTTGAGATTTTTTTGTGAAAATTCAGCTTATTATGAGTTAATAATTGGCCCAGAGTTAGTGTGTGGTGATCAAAATCTTGCAACGAGATTTTGATGCTTCCATCAGCCCCATAAAGGTGATTTTGGGAAAGTAGGGGTGTCAGTGCTCTTCTTGGAGTGTTCAGTCTCATTTTGAGTGACTTGGTGGCTTAGTGTGATCTCAGCTTAGTTTGGTTTAGGGTTTTTTCGCTCAAATGGTATTCGTTGGTCATTTTATCAATTCTGTCGATTTCGAAATACATTTTTCACTCAAAATTCATATTTGGTATGTTGTTGTTGGACTCTTTTTTAACTTCATGCCTTCGTTTGGGAATTTTATTATTGAAGAATTTTCTAAAGTTTTAGGTACTCAGCGTAATCGAGCACTTGTGATGCAATCATGGTAATTCTCTCTTTTCCTTCCTTTTGCACAATCGCCCTTGTGGCATGTGATCACGGTAAAGCTTCCCTTTTTCCATATATAGCATAATCGTGCTCCCTAGACGCTATTGCGCTATTTCAACTTTCTTCATTTAGTAGGATCGTGGTGGTCTGGGGCAATCGCGCCTCATCACAGTCATCTATAGAAACAGCAGCACCTCAAACTTTTCGTCTATTTCTTCCATTTCTCTTTTAGTTATATCTCTCTCTAAGTCTAAATTCTGTTGAAGCAACCACAAATTAGTGCAAGGGTGTTTGATGAAGATTAACCCTGGTTCCCTGCCTTTGGTAAGTGATTTCTCTTTCCTAAGATGTCATGGCTATGGTGAGTCCCACCATTAATGTCGTTAACAAAGCATTACCTGAACTTCTCTAATTCCTAGTTGGTCCTTTGGTTCTTTTGTTATTTTTAGGTGCACTAAGCTTACTTTCACCCTATGGTCCAGTTGCATTCAAATTCCGGTGCATTTTTTCTCTTTGTTTAGCTTTATAGTTTTTGCAACATTTTGCGCCTATTGTTAATTTTTGCTGGGTAGTTTGAGGCCCTTCCCTCGTTCGACTTGTGCTCATTTTTAGAGCATGAATTCTTGGTGATGCCGGGAAACCCATAGTGAATATTTTTGGATCCAACTAGTGGATCTCGTAAGTCCTATTTTAGGCTTGATTTTCGTCCTTATCTAAAACTTAGTATAATTAGTATCGTTAGACTCAATTTATTCCTACATTCGTATTTCATCAATTTAAGAGCCATTTGAGGTTATTTTCTATCTGCCGGGCTAATAATTGGAGGTTATAATACGTTAATCGTCGAAAGGCAGTTAGGTTGCATAGGGCTTTCTCTGGGTGTATAGCTTACATAATTGTACTAAATAGCATCTGTGGGTTAGGTTTCCTAGGTTGTTACCGTGTACTTTGACTACTTCTTTGCTCCCTTTTTATTTCTTCTTCCCGATCGACGTTCAGTATAGTACTACTCCCATGACTTGGTACTGGAATTAAGATTGTTGTAGGGTGACTCTGGAATTAGTAGACTTTCTACATGGGTTGGATTTTGGGTTTTTTTCCCTCGAGTTCAGGCTGATGTATTGTGGTTCTAACTATAGCTTAGTTGAGCTTGTGCAAGGTATAGGTTAGCTGTAGATATTGTTGTGCTGATGCATTAACACTGCAAGAGAGCAGTAGGCTCTGTTTTGAGAGTGCATTTGGGGTTTGGGCCCGTATTACCATTTACTGCATGATTATTCAGCTTTTGAATCTAGTTGCCCATAATAAGAATAAAATAGATAAAATTGTAATAAAATGAAACTTTTTAATAATAATAAAAGATAATTGAGCTCTTACTCGATTTAGACTCAATTATATACTAAGCACCAGTACTACCCTTTTCCCTTATTTAGACCAGTTTCACATACACCCTGGCACCAGGACTATCACTTTCTACTTATGCTGCGACTTGAGTCCGACTTCGTTCGGTAGTGAGTACAGAATTTCTATACTTATCATGCTTATTGATTTAAGCACCTTAATGATACTATCATATTGAGCTTGAGACACCCTGAGTTTCTGAGTTTATGAATCGATGAGAATATTACACTGAGGTATTGTATTCCTGATTATGAGACTCCTTGAAACTCTCTAATATTGGGATATGAGATTACTATAATGATAGAGATTTGTACTTGGCGGGCGTACCTCCATGGACCTTGTCTTTGGGGTGCATGCGACTAAAGAAGAAGGGACATATGGGGTTTATCCCTCCCATGGGTCCTTTCTATCGGGCCTATGGGTAACTAGAGGATAAACATATACAGGAATTGTGACATTTTGTGGTTGTGTTACTTTTCGACACTTGTTGGCTTCAGTGTACCCTGGTAGTATGGGATGCCGACGGGTGAGCGTGACTTTTGTGGATGCTTTCATTCTTGTTAGGGTTTGGCAATGTTATTTTACGTATTGTATTACTGTATTTAGTAGTTAGCTAGTGTTAGTCATTACTTTTAGACCTTTCTTGCTCTATGGGTTATTTGTGTGTTGTGATGCTTGCTTTATCATCCCCTTCGTACCTTGAGGTTACTGATATACCGTCCATGTCCTTTATTGCCTGTATTTTTGTTTTTTTTCTCTTACTGCTATTATTTTTGTATTGCTGCAAGAACCTGGGATACGTTCTTTTCTCTTTATCTATAACCATATTTTGTTTCTTATCTAACAATGACATATTCTACCTGTCTTCTTTGCTCTTATCTGTGTAGCTAGATTTTTATGTCATACTACTTGCTATAAATATTTTCTTCTAATCCTGTTATTTACTACTTTTATGTTTGCTATGTGCCTGGTGGGCCCTCAAAGCCTATTGGGTATTGGTTACTTCGGCGACTTATACTCATACTGCACTTGTGCTCCCCTGATGTTGATTTGTGGTTTGACGTTCATTCTTCCTTGTTGTTGATTTCAGAGATACAGGGTGAGCTTTGATCATCCAGTTGTTGATGCTTTCTTTAGTTTGTATTTTGTCTTTTTTGTATTTTTGGAGATAGGCTTTTATTAGTACTTATAATGTACTCTATACTTAATAGCCCTGTATATACATTGATACTAGTTCTTGGGGGGTTTTGTTGATTTGTTTATATTATTTCTGTTTCTCTAGTTCTATCACTTGTACTTGTGCATTCCATTATTGATATAGTAGCCCTCCACTTCGGCTTCAGGCGCTGCGGGATTGTTTCTCTTACTGGTGGGATAGTAGGTGTCATCATAATCCAAGAAATCAGGACGTGGTAGTTTGGTATCTGAGCCTAGGTTTTGAGTGGTGTCAGTGTACAGATCCAATGTCTAATAGAGTCCAACGGAGATGTCTGTGACTTATCTTCAGGAGGCTATGGTGACATATAGGAAAGTGATTCTCCTTTTTGAATCATCTGTAGTGCATATATCCTAGCTAGTTTCTTGAGAAATCCCAATTATTATCCTTATTCTTTTACAGATGTTGTATAGGCGATTTTCTTTAGCAAATACGCTGAGCCCTCAGACCCAATGGTTGAGGATGCAACTTCAGTTCCTATTATAACACCTACGGTGGTAACGATTCTGATTTTGACTTCAGAGACCCCGACAGTGCTAGTAGCACCTACTCCAGCATTAGTTCCACCATCAACTCCAGATGTTTGTTCTATGCTTTGGCAGCTACTCAGTGCATTTGGGGGTCCTCCTACAGAAGGGCACAGACGTCCACCCTAGGGGTAGCCTTGGGTGCTTCTACTTCAAGGGTCTCGCATGTAGCTAGAGTTCCTTCCCTAATTCCACCAGTTTAGCCAGCCTCTAACTTTAGCCAGCAGTAGCGCCGATTCCCGCTCAGGTATTTCCTATTTCAGTCATGGTTCCTATTGTTGCACCTCATCCGAAATGACAAATTCAGAGCAAAAGCTCCTGGGTAGATTTCTAAGATTAGATCCCTCTCGAATCACTGGAGTTCCAAGAGAGGATGCTCATGAGTTTATTGCTGAGTGTGAGTTTATTGCTGAGTTTAGTTATGCCAAGAATCGTGAAATGATAATAAAATATCCTTATACAAGTTAAATCGTGCTTTACAATATATATTCATATGAATGAGTAATAATCTTGAGAATGGTAATAAATTTATGCATAATTATCATAATTAAATTTTAGCAATACTATCTATTTGAATCATAACGTTAGGATTGAACACTAGATCATATTACTCAAGAAATATTTGCAAACGAAGGGTTTCTAAGAATTAAGGTGGATATTACCTTCATTCAACACCAACATACCTTAATTGGAGAAGGTTTCTTACCCACATACCTGATAAATATGCTAAAATTGCAACCCTAGGAGAATACTATGAGCGCACTTTTTATAAAAAGTTGTGACTTTTTTTGTAACATATTTTAAGTTTTGAAATTATGAGATAATAGAATTTTAAACTATTTATACTCATTTGAGGGAGGCTTAACATGGCTAAATGATCATGTTACTAGGTCGGGAGAAATTACTAAAACAACCTTGAGAAAATAAGGAAATTTAGAAAATTGACTTTTACGAGACAGTTCACGATCCATGGAATGATACAATGAGTAATGGAATTGTTTTAGAGCTCGTAAATTTTGTCGTAAAAAGGGAGTTTAACTGGGTTTATTACATAATTAGGTTCACGAGTTGTGAACCCATTCCATGAGTCATGGACTCATTTGTGGAATTTAAGGCAAGTTTCTAGTGTATTGTATCAACTTCACAACTTGGACTAAGGTCCGTGAAGTCATTTCACAGCCTATGATCTGAGTGTAGAGTTTGAAACTTCGAGAAGGTGTTCTCGAATAATTCCGCAATCCACAGTATGGTTCATGGAATCATTCAACGGTCCGTAAAGAAAGTCATAAATCTTCGGTGATTCCAACAAGTGGGTGTAAGACTCGTGGACTCACTCCATTAGTTGTGAACCCTTCTGTGAAACTAGACTTAGTCAAAAATCATTATTTTCTGCACAGCTGATTATTAAGCACGAAAAAGTTCAGGATATTACACTTTCATTGTTATACTAAAGCCTTTTCAAACCCATCAGAATTTGACAATTATAACAAAGGGTTAGGGAAGAAAAATTCTAGAGTCAACTGATCACCGAAGATTTGGATATTTTGGGATGAGGTTGGGAGGAAGAAGGCTCCACAGTTAAGTACGACAAATTAATACTCTTTTTAATCATAAGAGTAATAATGGTATTTTGAAAATTATTGTTGTTTATTCTAGGTGTAATTTGTTAGAGAGATTGGAATTATGGGAATATCTGAAAACAATTTCTAGCAACAAACAGTTTCCCTAGTTGGTAGGAGGGAACTACAACACAATAATGGATAAATTAGAAAATTTGGATGGGCTTCCAGTCACACAAAGTGAAACTGTAGATTTTATCAGTATATCAGTTCATGTTTCCTTAATGAGCAAAAATTCACAGGGAGCTTCTACACATGGTGGAATAAAATAGTAGAGGAAGAATGCGTATTCAAAAGACTAGATAAAGTATTTGGATATAATTAATTCGTGATCTTTCTACAAGATAGTGAAGTGAATGAATTGATACGGGAATGATCTGATCATGCACTACTTTATGTCAAATATGACACAACACAAGAACATATTACAAGAGCCTTTAGGTTCTTGAATTTCTAGACTAAACATTGGAAGTTCCGAAAATTGATGAAGAAAATTTGAATATGAATATCATAGGATCTACATACACTATAGTGCATTCAAAAATGAAGAAAGTGAATCCTTCTTTATCCTTATGAGTAAAATCAGTTTTGAAAACACATTCCAACAAGTGTCTACTTTGGAGGATGTTGTACAAGATAAGGAGGCCTAGTTGGAAATTTTCCTAGAAGAGACCAACCGAGTAGCATTCAAAAAAGCTGAAGTTGAGATAAAAAGATGCTTACACATGGAAGAAGAGTATTAGAAGCAAAAACCATGAATGAGGCGGTTCCATAATGGAGATAGAAAGACAATTTTTTCACTCATATGTTCATAGAAGGAGAAGAGATCTACATATATTAAAAAGAAAGACCAGACAGAGAGATATAATTACTTTAATTCATAATATTGGAAAGGAAGCAGTCAATGTGTTCTAGTTAACATTTGAAAAAAAAATGACCCCTTAAACTATTCAATCTTGCAGAATATCCCAAGGCTAATCATAACATAGAAAAATGAAGACAGGGAGAAGATGTTAATAAGTGAAGAAGTTAAGAAGGTGATATTTTCCCTTACTAGTGATAGTGCTAGTGGACCAGATGGTTTCACAGGGCAATTCTTTCTTAGTAATTGGAGTAAAATATGGAAGGATATAACCTACATGGTGAAACCATTTTTTTCTATGGACAAGAACAACCAAAAAGAAAATTACACATATTGATCTGGTTCTAATCTCTAAAAAGGAGGTAGTGCACAACTTTTGGACCTGAGATTTATAAGCTTGAGTGCCTTTACTAGCAATATCATCTCAAGGATGCTACATGAGAAAATGGAGAGAGTGTTTCCTTGTATCATATCTCAAAATCAGACATGCTTTGTGAAGGAAAGAAGTATTACTGAAAACGTCCCTTAGCTTAGGAGATAATCAAATATATAAATAGGATGAACAAACCACATAATACTATAGTAAAATTGGTCATATCAAAAGCTTATAATAGGACATCACGAATATTTCTCATAAAAGTCTTATGAAGTTTATGTAGTGATGAGGATCATTTCCAATATTTGGTACTCAATTATAATGGATGGACAGTCTTTTGATTGTTTTTTAATCTCTAGAGGTCTAAAACATGGAGATCCCCTATTATCAATTATGTTCATAACTGTAGCTAACATTCTTTTAAGAAGCTTGAAGAAACTTTATGGTGACCCAAAGTTTAAAGGTTGTGGAAGTACATGGGAGGGATCCGGCATATAACAGCGAAGCACCAAACCAGAAACACCGGATGAGAAGGGGGTAACTCTGGAGGTTAGGCTAACCTATATACAACTTCACCGATATGCTCTATAATCTTATATGGACCGATAAACCTGGGATGAGCTTTCTTCTCTAGCCAAATCTCATAATTCTTTTGATGGGAGAAATTAGTAAAAACACCATGTTTCTGACACTAAAATCCAGCGGTCAAAGTTTACGGTTTGCATAACTCTTCGGATAACTCTGTGTTATTTGTAGTGTATCCTAAATAACCCAAATTCTCTCTGTTGTATCTCGAATCAAATCAAAATTCTAAGGAAATATCTCAACACTATTGTATCTACTGATTGGAGACCTGCAACGCCTGCCGTATAAGGCCTCAAATGGTGCCATTTAGATGTTGGAATGATAGCATTTTTTATAAGAAAACTCTAACAAAGACAAATGTTGATCCCATCTACCCCCAAAATCAAAAACAAAAGCTCGAAGAATATCCTGGAGTACCTGAATGGTTCCCCCAGACGGTCCATATGTATATGGGTAAATGGCCGTACTCGGCACTACCTTGATACCCATCTCATATTATACCATCCTCGAGAGTTGTGAAGTAAGCTATGTACCTCTGACTGATATTATAGAATATGGAACCCCCATGTACACAAAGAGACTCTCTAAAATAAAAGACATCAAATCTCTCAGTATCTTAAGAAGATGAAGTCGGTATAAAGTGAGAAAATCTAGTCAATCAATCTACAATGATCCCTATAGAATAGTGACCCCGATAAGAATAGGGGAATCAACAAAAACCTATAATAATATATTTCCACTTGTACTCAAGAATAGGAAGCCACTGCAACACATCACCTAGACTACGGTGCTGGAACCCCACTTGCTGGCAGTTCAAACATCGAGAATCAATCCCCACACGGCATCCTCTTGATAATAAAATAGCAACTATCATCATATGAAGCTATATCAAGGACAAAGGTCAAACTAAAACATTTCAAAAATCAAGGTAACAAGACCGTGATATATAATGAGGAACCCAAATAATCTGCTCGTACTAACTGTCAATCTACGGATGGAAAAATTAGTACACACTGTCCTTAACAAATTAATGAATGAACCGGGTGCCGCTTTCTAAAATAATAAAAATTGGGAACCTATAACAGCAACGAACCTCCTAAATATAAAGGTAACAAGATCCTTACACATCTCCACCATGCCCACACATATGGAATATCTGGTACAATGGACTCATAAGGAACAATCTAAATTAATCATCAACTTTAGAACTGCAAGTACTAATGCATGTCCACATCGTGCCATCAAAAACACAATTAAACCTTGCAGGAGAGATCCCAAATCTTTGATCTCCTAGGGTATAGTCAACTAACAACATCACAAAAGGCAACTCGTACTGACCGGCAATCAACACATCAGGTACGAAAAATGGCAGCGGAACTTCACTACAAGGCCAACCCTACTCTTTGCTTGAAAATAAAACCACGGTGACTTTATGAACCCCGATCATCAAAATCAACTTGTCAATCCTAAAATAAATCAGTAATCCTCTAAAAAAAGACGTCTGAACACAAGGAAATGATCAACCCAAGGTGCTCTATTACACTACCCACACACTAGTAGTAGCCTCAAGTCACGATTGTCAGCTCAGCTATTGTCGTCTCATAACAACTCAATCTAACAAACCAATTCATTGCATCATACAAATGTCAAATGCTTGAAACTAGTGATCATCACAAACAGGGGATAAACTCCCGCTACTAATAACCTTCTAACATTAAGTTCCCCTAACTCGAAACTTGGAACCATCTATATTTTCAAGCAAGGAACCCATCACAAAATTCCAAACCTTGTCTAACCAACCACATGTCCAATCAATAGAAGTCACAGCAAAACCCACATCCATATCCATTTACGAGGATCAAGCTTGCACGGGTGCATCAATTGACTAAGTCTGAAAATGAACTATGGGATTGGGCATACAAAATCCCATGGGATACTAAAACCTCAATCCACCAGTAAATAAGCATCATCACCTACCAGAATAGATACATACCTGCGGTCACAAAGACTAACTACAAACAACCCCGACCAAGGGACCCAAGAGATAATAACCAACCCCATTCATAAATTTTATGGGATAAAGGTTAAGGCAATACTCTGCAAAATCACTCCAGAATTAAAGAAAATAAATAGAAAGAGAGTCATTTACTCATAAACCAACTCACTCTAGTTCTCTAGAACCAACCAGTGAAGATCACAAATATTGTGGGTCACAATCTAGAGTTGTTGAATAGCTTGCGGTTGTGCATGATCACTATAGGATAACCAGATATCTTCCTTGCCAGAATGAAGAAACTACAACTCCGAAATTCTAATAAGCGCCCCCGAGGAACTAATTATCTGACCTTGATATAGGACAGATCTAGATTTTCAATGGCCTAAAGACCCTATCAACCTTCCCAAATACACTGGTCATAGGTAAGGTACAATCTCAACACAACCCTCTTGTGTCTAGGGAGAGCTGGGTAACCTTCCCATAGCCAATAACTCACTAAGGTCAACTATAGCAGAAGGCCTAATTCCTTTACTTATAATATCTATAGGATAAACTACCTAACCAACTCAACTTCCTCATATGGATCCACTATTAAAAGTTTCCTCCTTATACATAGGAAACAAAAGATACCTTCTAAAAAACATCCCCACTCAGGGTAGGACAAGGTGAAGGTACTCAAATCTCAGCTGGTATATAATAAGCCCCATACAACAAGGGAACTCAACACCTAAATCATAGGACCACAGCCTGATAAGAAATTAGAGGCACCTCTCTGGGATGAAAGCGAAGACTCATCTCACTAGTTGATATCATAACCCAAGTTCTATCATGGAAAAGTACACTGCCACTCTAAGTTGAATGATTGATCACGATAAGTACCACATCATGATGCTTATCGTGATCAATCATTGAAATGCTAGAATTTTTCCATGATAAGTATCACGTCGTGATTCTTATCGTGATGAAATTCTATTTAGTCAGTATTTCATTACGATAAGCATCACGTCGTGATGCCTATAGTTATAAAACACTAGAATGACAAAAATTTATCATGATGAAAATCCGTTTCCAGTTTAGATATGATTTTTTAGTTATTAATTACCCCACCTCCCAACATACCTATTATTTACTCCCCTCATCTATTTTTCACCCTTATCCATCCTATATAAAGTGGTTTAACCCCTCACCTATCCCTATCACAACATAAAACAATCCTTTTCTTCTTCTCTTTTAATTCCATCAAGCACTTAAGTACTAAGCAGCTCTTCTACTATAAGGTATTTTTTTAATGTTTTTCTTTTAGTTTCTCCATCTTTACTTGGTAGTTTTTCATTGTTTAATATTTGTTATTCCGTAATTTCAACTTATACCATGTTTTACCTAAGTATAGGGAAGACGAAGTGGCTTTGGGTGCTTACCATAAAAGCATAGGACTGTTAGCGTTGGGGAACGATAGGGGGTATTGTATATAGTTGTCTAACTTCTTCATAGGTTGTGTTGTAATGATTCATTATTGATTATTGTTGTGAATACTTTATTGTTGTTGTCGTGGTTCTCATAATATTATGCTATCAAATTGCCACAAATGTAGTTGGATATATTGTGTGGAGAAATTACAAGTCCTTGAGTATTTAATCTTGTTATAATTGAGTTTTGATTTGCATTGAGAGAATTCTGGGTAGTGACTAATATGCTGGCTATGTGCATTTTTTCATTCATGTTGTGTTGTCTACATGTTATACAATTTCTGTTTAGTTTTTGTTTGTACAACTTTTTGTTCTTTATTTCTTGTTCCATGTTTGTTTCGTTATTTAGTTTTATTTGTTTTCGGAGTATGGAATTATGGAGGGGAAGTCTAACGTACCCTTCTAGCCTATTTGTCCTCATGCTTGTGGTATTTCTTCTTGACGGGGTGGAGAGTTGTGGTTTTGTTTGCTAATGCCTGTTATTTTGCAAAAAAAATGCCTCCTAAATCACAAACTCTAGGTTCTAGTTCATCTTGTGTGTTCCCCAACAGGGCGCAAGCTTCGCAAGAGGCTCATCCACCTCGAGGGACCACACCATGGGCTAGGCATCATAGGTTTGGAAGTGTAGTAGTAGAGGAATTGGGCCGCAGATGGTTTTGTAAAAATACTATTCCAAAATATTTAGCAGTTGATAGCAACAGTTTAGCAGGAATTCCGGAAGATTATAGCAATGGTCAGGAAGTTGTGGATGGATTTTATTTTTGAAGACCAAGGCTAGTACAATGTGGATATGCTTCGGGAGTTCTATGCGAACTGGCATGCAAAGAAGGAGCTGAAGTTTTAGTTCTTGGGCAGATTGTATTATAGGTCCCTATAGTTATTAATACCCTTTTGCGTACTTCAGATAACAAAAATCTATCACTGCTGGGCCAGCTAGTTCGTAACCCTCCGTATCGCCTTATTCGACATACTTTATGTGGCCCAACCTCTCAAGCCCGGTGGATTCGGGATAGCAGGGGTCGCCATGCCGCCCTCCCCTTGTCTCATCTTACCAGGAAAGCTCGGTGCTAGTTGAAAATTGTCAACCAGTGTTTAATGCCCCTCAATTATTACACCGCCTTCCTCTGCATGCGAATTGCGCTAGTCTATGCCTTGATGACTGGTGTGGACCTAAATATTAGCAAAGTGATTTATTTGGCCATGTCTAAGGCC